>PTEX01000013.1:251512-346567 GCA_003342815.1 Eudromia elegans
TCACAGCCCTTGAGGCACTGAGACCCAACACATTGTTCTTTACCAAATACTATCTGGTCATTCTCTAGAGAAATTGCTCAGATGGAGAAGCAGATGGATATCCGCATGAGTTTCCATCCAGCAGAAGCAGATCATTCTAGCTCTGCTGCAAAYTCTCTTGCTTTCATCAAGAAAAGGGTGTAGGGGCTTGTTTTTGAAGTTTGTTACCCAGAAAGAGGTATTTGCCAATCACTTAATTATCAAAAGTGATTCTCTTGATACTTTTTACACCTCAGATCTTCTTCCACCTCAATGACGGATCCCTTTCTGCAGGCAAACTCTTCAATCCAGCTATGTAAGGTACACACAAACACACACAAAAACCCCCAAACTGACAGACACACCAATGAAACAGATTGTCTGGCTGATGTAGCCACTGGCAGGACACAGCTGGAGCTTATTATTCGGGTATTCGTAGAGCAACCTTGTCCTCAACTGCTCCTGTTTTGATGTAGTGCTTTTGTGTTTCGCGCTGTCAGCACTGATTGAAGCTGATTGACTTCCCTCCTGCTCTAGGATACAAAACAACAAAAGGAGAAAGAAACAGCACTGGAAGAGGCTGTACGAGCGCGGCAGCCGAGGAGGGACGGCAGAGGGGAGGAGGATGCTGGGAACACGCCGGATTGAGGAGCAGGCCAATATTTCTGAAATCCCCCCTGTGCATAAGGCGCCTGTGTAATACACTGCTCCCAGACTTGATAAGAAGCAAAGCAGAAAGCAGCAGACAAAGTTTAAGCTCTGCATACAATGGAGAGAGGCTTAAAGATTTCCATAAGAAGAGAAGCGCTGAAACGGATGCTCGGGCAGGAGCTTTTGGGGACAAAGAAAGGCTTTCCAAAATGTGTGACATGTAAATGTGCTGCTCCTGGTACACRGGGAAGAGAGATGACAGGCTGCCTTTAAAAATGCTATTAAATCATATCTGATATAAAGCAGATATGCAGTCTCGAAAGAGTTATAAAAAATGTGCCCTGCCTTTTTAGGCGAGCAAGATTCAGATTGATACCCCCAGCTAACAGTGCGCTGTGCCAACGTGCAGTCATTAAACTAGAACAAGGGAGCTGAAAGCCCTCAGCCTAAGTGATGCTTATTTGGAAAGAGGATGTGAAGGGAGCGCAGGAAAAACAGATCTATACTGTTTATCCAAGCCACTACAATCTCAGATGGATTTAGAAAGCCTACAAGGGYAGTTTCTTGAGAGAATTCGTATGCTCAGTGAGCACGGCTGTGTGACTGTAGGTAAGGCAGGGGAGTGAAAAGATGACGGTGGAAACCTGAAATAAAAAGTCAGGGACTAAAGACATGGAAAAAAAAAAGGGAAGGGCACCTACCTGGAGAGGTGATGCTCATATCCAGCCATGCAGTCCTGCCAAAGAGACTGTAGAAGACAATCTAAAAAAGGAGAAAGAAAATAGAAATCAAAATTTGCTTTTGTATTAGCTGCATGACGCATGCTATTTCTTTTGCTCTGATACAGCTTTCCTCCCTTCTTTGGGTACTACAGGTCAGGTTGGTTTGAACACTGGAAATATTTTCCATAAATTGTCTCAGGGTGGAAACCACCTTTATGGGGCAGAAGGTGCAAGGAAGGAGGGGAAGTTGTCTCTCTCACTCTCTAAAAGCTGAAGAGGAAAAAGCACTTATAAAAATAAAAGGCTYCATACTGGGAGCCTCAGAGGCCACCCGTCCCTTCAGCCCAGCCAGCAAAGGGCTGACGGGCCTGTCCTCAGTATGGASCAACCTCATTTCAAATGCAGGAAACCAGTGTGTGGGGCTATTGTCACGTCCATCTTTCCTGCTCTTCAAAACAGTTCCCCTATCTCCAATTAAGAACACRGTAATAATCTGATTAAACAAAATCCTTCCATGCAGTTGTTTGGCCACAAGTTGTCTGCACATGAACCAAGGATGGACAGTGACGTGGTGCTCACATGGGAACCACRAGCTCCCSGAGCTGCCTCCGCCTCCCATTTCCCAACCTGGGGAGCGGGTGACCATCCCGATGGGTAGTGGAGCGGCACTGGTTCACATAATGTCGTCCTTTGCCACGCCGCGGGCAGGGATCGGGGGCAGCCGGTGGTCTCTCTCRCTGYRGGCCTTCCCTCTTGAAATGCCCTTGGTTCCCACATTGAAAACTAACTGCCCTGGACCCTCCTCTTTGGACTGCAAGGGATGTGTAAGCACTGGCAAGCATCTGCAGGGGGTCYCCTGTGCTGTCTTCCATATCCCGACAGGCTTTAACCATGTCCGATATCGTGGGAGCACCCCCGGTCCTCYGCYRTAGTGCCCCAAGAACCTCTCGGCAGGCTTTGCTGGCGTTTGTCTCAGCCAACTGCTCAAAAACAAGCTGTCGAGGGCCCTCCCCCATGACTTGCCCATCCACTGAGGCTTTCAGCCSCTCTAAGGATTTTACCAACGATCCCCCTTTTCCTTCAGTCACCTTTGCAATAGGCTCTCTTGCCCTTGCATCATCGGGCACGGTGGACAGGGCCTCTAGGAACAACTCCCTGGATTGCACCAGCATGGCAGCCGGCGGGCATCGTGCCTGTATCTGAGGGTTATTGTAGTTCCCTTCCTCCAAAAGCATTTCAACATTTACTCCATGCATTGCTGGGTCATGGATATTATCCAAGGCCTTTYGGTTCGCTCAGTCATGCCACTCTTGAAGGACTAGCGCATGTTGTGCAGGAGTTAATAACGACCGGGCTAACATCTTATGGTTGTGGGGGGTAAAGCACTGATCTTCCCATGTCCCCCATGTTGGTGCAGCGGTGTAGGGGACCTTTAGTCCACAGTCCTTCACTGCCAGGCAAATCTCCTTGATGACAATATACTCAGTTGGTCTGTGCTGCGCTCCATTGTTAGTATCAGAGATAACGGGACATGCCAGCACTGAGCAGCCTATCGCAGCCCCTACTTCCACGTCTCCTCCTCGCAACGCCTCTCGGCAGATCCGTGCCCACTGATCCTCCTTCTCCCCCGACGCCTGTTTGTGCCCTGCTTCCGACACCACCCCCTCCTGCCGTTCCCCTTGCCCTGGTTCTGACACCACCCCCTCCTGCCGTTCCCCTTGCTCTGGTTCCAGCATCACCCCCTCCTGCCGTTCCCCTTGCTCTGGGGCAGGAGGCTCAGGGCAAGGGGACCCGGCCGGTCTCTGCCCTGCCCCATGAGGGCCACGCGCCCCCCCGCTGGGGTCGCCCGCGCACAACAGCCCTCGGGTCCCGACGGCACCGGCGCCGCCTCCCCCGGGGCGGGGGGGGCTGCAGTCCCTTCGCACCCCCTAGTCGCGGCTCCCACGTCCCCTTCCAAGCTCTCGTACATCYCACGCCAGGGTTCTAGCAGTGTTGCGGCTACCCYAGTAGTCCAGTCCCAAAGTACCATCCCAAATCCATGCCCTGCATCCAAATTGTACACCATGGTTTCCAAAAACGCATTCCGATTTCCCAGTCCCCATTTCAATWGCCGAGYTAGTTCATCCGGGTGCACATCCTTCCCCTTTCCTGCCTTCTCCAGGATGTGCCTTAGGACTTGCRAAGTCCTTTCCTGCTCCTTAGCCATGGATCCTCCCCTGGTCCCCCCACCGTCCCTGGTTCCCTCTTTTCCCGAGGCCAGAACTTCAGTAAATCCCTTTTGCCGCAGGACGTTCTCACCCGCCCGTCCCGTCGGGCTCACCCCGCGGCGCGATCTCCCCCGGTCGCCCATTCAGGTCCCTGTTCGGGCGCCACTTGTGGGTGTATCGACGAGCAGGGGTCTCCGAGGTGGGGAAACAAGGACCTTTCTGGAACTCACACCACGGCTTATATACCCTCGTCCYGCCCCCTCCCACGAGGGGCTCACAAAGCGCCCCCGCACCCTCTCCACGAGGTGCTCACATGGGAAGCWCGAGCTCCCCGMGCTGCCTCCAGCCAATCCTCACAAGCCCCAAACACCTTCACACAATGAATTCAAAGTGTCCTAACGACCCGGAGTTTTACATTTCAATGACCCCGAGTCTGTCCCGGGCTCTGCAGACCCCCACAGTTGCTGATGCCAAAGACAGCAGAGAGAAAACTCTCCTTGTCTAGGGCATGAAAACCACTCCTTGGCCTCTGCCTTGAGATAGGAGACGACAGAGGTGTTTCATCTTCAGTGTTACTTGTGTATGAGGTCCTGATCAAAAAGAATTTAGAAACATCCATCAGAAGAAAAAAAAAAAAAAAAACTTGTGAAAATCTAAAATACAGAGACTTTTTTTTTCTGAGGTAAATTAAATAATGCTTTGGACAACAGTTCTTCATAAATAAATCACAAGGGCCTTTTTGCAACCTCCCAAACCTGCCACTTCCCACTTTCTCCATCTTRGTGGCCTTCTTGGGATATGAAAACTCAGAGTTATGAAATATTGCCATCAAATTGGAGGGTGGGCTAAATTTTAGGTTTTGTCGTTACTTCTCAGCTGCAGTAAGGAAGAATATTCTTCCTCAGGAAAGACAGGAGATTTGGCACCGCATGCAAGGGAAGTCCTTGGCAATCATGATCACTTGGGAGACAGGTTTTTGGGGACTTTCTGTCAAAATTCTGCTTGGCTCTGTTCTTGTTTCTAGTTTATTGCAACTTGAGAGCAGATGTGAATTCCTTGTTTCCATGAGAGAAAGGCTCAGTCTTTCCAGCGACACYAAAATGAGCTGTATCCTCCTTACTGTTTCAGTGCCTGTGTTCAGTGACTAATCRAAACTAGGACAATACTGTATGGATTAACTGAGCATTTCTACTTGATATTAGCTCATCAGTCGATGTCCCTCATGCAACGTCCTACTCAGTAACTCTTTGGCAAGAGCATATGATGGAGAGCAAATTTCAGCAATAAAAGTAGGTAAGAGAAGGCGGGTAAATATTTGTTCATTAGCAAAACCACAAGTAGGCCAAATCTGGAAGGTGCAACTGGGATTTTTCACTCCACTATGCTCTGCCTGCTGTGCCGTGAGAGAAAGAGAAGGTGGGAAGGGCCTCTAATCTTGAGGAAAGCACAGAACTGGATTTCATTTGTAGGGTGGATCATGAGTAGCTTGGTATGAAACTCAACCAACACAAGGCCATTGCAACTGATCACAATAACAGTATTTTCCTGGAAMACTAAGATCTCCTGTGGAAAACAAGTGTTTTACAGTGTCATGTCAACACGTACTTAATTTATCAACATTTCCATATTGTAACTCTGGTAGAGTAAGTCAGGCCAGGTCAGGGGAACTATGTTCTAGGAAACAAGGGCTAGTGTTTACTTTTCATGATAATGGTTATTATCTTCTAATAGTTATCAGAAGAGGGAGGAGRGTTAAACAGCAGAAACAGGAAGTTTTGGTCTTGCACGAAGCGGCGTGTGATATTTAGGATCATACAAACAAACAGCAAATCACAGAATTCTGCAGTATGTTCCGTGCCTAGAAAAATGGGTTAAAAACAGAAACACAGAAGTTATTTAGATGAAACAGACTGACAGTCTGGCAGCAAACTGCACCTGATGAATTGGATCAAAGCCTAAAGAGCAAGAGTGAAGCCTGAGAACACATAAATCTAATGTCATCATTTTTGTTATTAAATTGTTTCTGTCACAGAGTAGTTATACTTGAAAGGCCATCATACATCTTAAGCTTCAGTAATTAACTTTTTCTTTCTCTCTTAYGATTCCAGGAAAAGAGATTTTAAGAAATTTTGTGTCTCAGAGACTCTGCCTGACCATGTCCACATAGGAAGAACGGTGTTATATGACAGCACTATAAACCTCATTTATCTGCTTGCACAAAACTGTGAGCTTTAATTTGCCACATTTTTTGCTCAGCAGGTCTTATCCCACTGGAGAAGCATCTGATCAGAACTAGCTAGTAGGAATGGGGAATATTTCGCTACATCAGTAGGGCTAGCTGGTATTTATGCCACTTTAGCAAAGACTATTATACCATCTACTAATAGGCAGTTATTACCTGAGGACTAAGTATTAGTGAATTTTAATATCTAGGAATTGCCAAATTTGCGGCTCAAATAATTGTTTATTTCCTTTTAAGCCAAATGAGTTTTTTTACACACATTTCCAAATATTGAAATACCCAGATCCTCATTAAGAAGTGAACTTAGAAAAGAAAGGCAGCTATATGTGTTAGTTAGGCGTTAAGGCAGGAATTTAAATAGGAATTTAAATAGGAAATCACTGCTGCAGAACCCTGGACAGGGCCCAGAAGAGCCRTTTCGGGAAGGCAGAGGAGGACGAGTCATCTGAAAAGGCCAGCACCTTGAACTCATGCAAACCTTAATCGTTGCCACAAAAGTCCCCCTATGTCTTTGACTTCATAAACTCTTTAAATAGCCTCTCTCACTACATAGCACACTTCGAGCGAAATGCCTACAGTGTAACCACTGCTCTTCTGGAGATGAGTTTAACCACAAGCCTATTGCAGGACGAAGTTGTGAGCAAATTTTTTTTTTTTTCCCAAAAAAATTATGGCCTGGTAATAGTTGAATTAATGGAAAAAAAAAAAATCTCTGAAACACTACTGGACTTAGATTTAATTAAGAATCGCATGAACCACAGCAGAACATCAGTGTAGTGCACAGTGTGAGATATAATTGTTAATGTAAAGGTTAATGAGCTAATTAGCCACATTTAAATGTTTAATTCAAAGAAATATTCATCCATTMTCTGTAATGGGAGCCATTTTTGCCTCCTTTATTTGCACAAGGTTTCCTATCCCCAGTGTCCTTCTACAGGTATGAGATTTAACATATGGCAAGCTGGCTTTATTTAAAAAAAAGGTAAAAGTTATGGCCTTGATTCCAAATCTTTTGTTTTATTTCCACCTATACCATAATGGACTTGAGGTAGGTTCAACACACATCCCAGAGCAAGCCATAATAATTAATTGGCATGCCTGGATTTAGCACAGACCGGACACAYCTTGCCATTACATTTTTCCTCCTTGCTTCTAAATTTATAAATTTAGTAAATTTATACCTGCACTGGGCACTGCAAGAAAGCTATTGGCTATATAGCTATATACTGGCCCAGGTAGTCTGGCTAGTGAGCAAAAATGGGGATTTGAGACCAAGACTAAGCAAGTGATGAGAGGGAACTAAAGCTCTTTGGATATTTCARACAAGACTTTGAATATTTCAATGCAAGTTTTGAATGATACAGTGTGAGTTTCAACACAAAAGCACTCTTTTTTTTTTTCGACTCTATGTGTAATGGAAAAAAATCATTTTAAAGAACAGAACTTCTAAAAATTTTCAGCTCCCGAATAACTTTACTTTTTACATAGAAGAGCCCAGATCCGTACTCATTACCTCCTTGACACGAAGTGTCAGTCTGACTTGCAGCCGAGCCCTGAAATGTGAATAAATTGCTTTAACTGAGGAACATCCTGACAACCCAGGTAATGTTAGCAAACTCATTACTGCACGCTTGTAAATAACTCATAGATCTGACTAAGATATTATGATTTCCTAATAATAAAATGAAGAAACATACAGGAATGGTAATAAAATGAAAATTGCTATGCATTAAGAATTATTTGGACTTTTTTCGCTTTCAATCACAAAATAATTAGTTCATAATTAAACTTTTTGTTAAAGTCAAGAGTTGAGCGACTGGATACTAGGAAAACTAAAATACATTTTTGCACAGGTTGAGTGGGTTACTGTCCCACTAAAATATATATATCCTCTTCTTAGGAGTTATTTTACAAAGGGTTACCTCAGGGGTGTTTGTAGTTCCTATTTTCACATATAGAATTTTGGGAGCATCCATCAGAGTGATATAGCTGCAATTTAACTATTAGCTTGCATTTCCATGACAAACGCTGCAAACATCAACATGCTGCAACAGGACCAGCATCCCCATTGCAAATCRTGCAGCAAATGGGTAGGACACATCCACAGTGCGACCCCAAGGCGCACCCTGGGGTAACCTCCTCTCCCGGACTGTATTTAATTCATACAAAGGTGGTAAAAATTAGTGTGGAGCTMTGTCATATCTAATTAGCAATGCCAAATGCTAACGACTGCATCCCAGTTCTGTCCTTACACCGTCTTATGCATTACTAGGTTGATAAGATCTGTTCTAGATAGCGACTTCGCTCTAACTCTGTCCTATTTCCTTCAGTCTTTACAGTCTTTACTGATTTCTGTCCTTTTATCACCACCAGCACCTACGTGATTCCATCCCAGAGCTGTGCCTGTCTTTGGCGAGTCATCCCAGCATCCCTCAATTATCTAGTACCACTTCCCACCTCATTCGAATAGCGCGATTCAGGTTGCTCTCTGAGCACCAAAATTATGCTGTTCGGGGGAAAACAAGCACTTGATCTCTTTTCAAAACTGTACTCCTGTTTTCCTCAGTTCAAAGGGGAAAATCAAGCCAGGCATCTGTTAGTGTCGCTTTGGCTTGAAAACAGGGCTTTTTACAGACAACAGGGCTCTCAGTCTCTGTCTGCTCGGTTTTATCTTGCTCTAAATCAAGGCGGCATCGAAGACGCTGAGGAGGAGTGACGGGCAATAAAACCTGAATCTTTTATAAAGCTGATGCCAAAAAAAGTGCCATGGTATCGCAAAGGATCACCCCCTCTTTTACAGGGGATCGTCCTGCTTTTGGAGGAGAAATGGGTCTATTTTGGAGGGATGTTTTAGAAGCTAAAAATCCTCTTGCCATTTCTCCCACCCTCCAATGCAATCTAAATTTTCGGTGAACCACTCTTGCCAGGGAGCCAAGGCTTCTCTTTGGGGGTATCTAGCAACTTGTCGCATGCTTAGAAATAATTATTGTTGGTTGAAAAAAGAGGAGACATAAGACTTGGATCCATGACCATCCTGCGTCCTGAGCTGCAGTCAAGCAAATCCAGAGTTCTGCTAGACCTTTATCTTCTGCTGAAGTTGGTTAAAGCCTAAACCRGATTAAAAATCATTAGAAGAGACAGTCGCACTATCAAATCATTTTCATTTCCTCAGGAGATGAGGCTAAAATGACCTGCGATATACCCAGCTCTTATGTTTTGAGCAAGTTCATATCCATCACTTGGTGGTATCAGAGGCACGATGTGCATTGTGAATGGCACACGTGGCATGAATAATGCTCATGCGAAGAATATTCAATCTAAACAGGCCTGCTAACGTGCCATTCCCAAAGGATTAACACACTAGCACTGAATATAAGCATGTATTAGTCAATATATTGATTTTAGAGTGGTATATTAAATGTGAGGAGTGTGTATGAATGAAGTCTTTCTTGAAATATATGTCCTTTCAAGCATGTTTTACAGCAGTAAATTGCTGAAGTGCCCTGGAAAAAGTCTGAAAGTGCACTGGAAAGTGACCAAATATTAAGATGTTTCTTGATATTATATGGAGAAAAGGAAAAAAAAAAAAGAAAAAAAATGCTTTCATCTTAAAGGAAGGTAAATATCCTGCTGCTTGCAAGGTAAACTAGAGGCAGACTTCCTGATCACGTGTGTTAATTTAATATTTTTACTCAACACAAGGTCAGAGGAGTGGGAATGTCTCAGCAGGAGAGAACATGCACAAAAAAAACCCAATAGTATTTGTGTTAGCTGAATCTAAACAAAAGATGAGATCAAAAAGGTAATTGTTAGCCTGGTTATCTATAGAATTTGAATGTTTATACATATTTATTTGTCTGACAACTCCAAAAACTTTAACCTTTCTGGCTGTTTTCAATGACATTTGGCAAAAAGTCAAATACTTTAAGGATATATTAAATTAAGTGTTATATAAATAACTGTTAAGTTTATAGAGATATATAAGCAAAAAAAACCCACCCCACCACTTAATGCCTCTCATTGATAGAAATACTTCTTTTCATGAACTGGAAATACAAGACAGTGCTTGATGTGCTCAAATCATGGGAATTTGCAGATTTTCCTGGTTCCACAATTATGGGACTAACAACATTTGCATTTGATCCCTAGATCTTTAGATCCCTGAACAAACAGTGTGYATATATCCAATGTGAACAACATCGCAAGTGTTTTTCAGAAATGGTTAAATCTGCCATTTGATTAATGATTTTATTCTAGAGCTCCGAGCACGTTTTTTTATTATTAGCTGCAGACGAGAAAGGAAAGTAATTAGACAAATACAGTGAAGCTGCTTAAAACACTTTAAAGCTGCTAATGTGGGAGCAGAGTAGCATGAATAAATACGACAGAATGAGGGGCTTCTAAAAATATCTCCTTCAAACATAAGGTTCCTTTTATTTTTTTTTTCCCCTGCATTTTTCTCCTCACTGGAACAAGGCAGATTTTTCTAAACCTACCAAGGAGTGAAAGGCCTATGCTGGCAGTTAACTGGTCTAAGTCATGAAACAGGCTTCACATGGGGCACATAGTGCTTGACTGTGGGTTAGCCTGGTCATAAAGCACAGCAAAGGCTCTTCAAAAGGCTCCCGTCCGCAAGGTCTCACCAGCGTTAGTCTTTGTGCCCGCCTGATTGCTGCTGTTGTTTTCCAAGGTGTGCAAGAGCAGCTGCAAGCTGCCACCCAGGAGGGTCCCCTTTGCATTGTTCRTTATTTTTCAGGAATTCACTCATTTTTAGCCATCACACCTGTCACATAAAACTTGAAATGCAGCATCACAATAGCCTAAAAATATGGCGTGTGTCCTCTCTGTTAATCCTGTATCCCTCTCCTAAACAACTATTTTAAGGTTTCTAATAAATAAATAAATAAAATGACAGTTTAATTTGTTGTTTAGGTATACATTTCTGTAAGTCAAAGAACATCGCTTAGTGATCTTGTTATGTGATACCTTTATGACGTGCTTTATGCCTTATGCCTTGAAAAAGGTAAGCAGGCTCTAATAAGAAAAACCAGCTAATATTTTCACTGGCAGTCAGTCTAATAACTCAGATAAAAAACTCAGTGTGAAATAATACATATTTACTTTTTCCTTCATCACAGTCCCTTTGAAAGAACATATGTGATTTTCAGCTTAAAAGGGAAGCATTTTGACTTCACCTTGAGCTATGAAAATACTTGTTTTCACAAGTACATTTTCTTTAGACTTTTCACCAGGGTTGGTGCTACTATGTCACACCCGATACCGAAGAACATTTTAAGATGTTGTAAAAGATTCTCTCCACGATGCTGCTGTTTAACATGGCTGTAAACAGCTATACCCTCTAAGTGTGACAGACACTCGTAATTCCATGAGCGAATTGCTGGCTSTCTTCCACAGCGAAGAAGCATATTCACTGTGCTTTAGAAAACTCTAGTTGGCGACTCACCCGGTGAGTCTGCAGATCAAGGGTATCGAAGGGTTTCAGAATGGCAAAATCCAATCTGCAGACGCCATTCACTTAGTTATTACATGGACTAAGAAAAAGARCATTAAATTCACGGGATGGAAAACTCTCAGAAGAGGAATGGTGTGCAGCTCTACTGGAAGGACCCTGAGGTCCTCASTGAATCAGCTGTGGACCATGGCAGGATCCACAGAAGCAGTCGGTGGCTCACGGGAGGTGACGGCTGCCCAGTCACCTCATGAGACCGTGCCTGGAATAATGTCCTGATTTGGGGCACTCAGGGCAGGAGAAGCATCRGCAAACCAGATAGAGTTGAGCAGTGGTCCCAGAGGTGGTTAGGGCTGGAGCATAGGCTCCAGGAGAAGAGGTTGAGGGAGCAGGGTTGGCCCCAAGTGCCGTGGACACTCAGCATGTGCGTTGAGATGGAGCCAGGCTCTTCACAGTACTGCACAGAGGAAGAACAAGAGACATTGACCATAAGTTAAAACAGAGGAGGTTTCTAATAGATGTAAGGGAAAATACTGTCACTGTGAGGACAATTAAACATTGCAGAAGATTGACCGGAGAGCTTGTGATGTCTCCACCTCTAAAGGTTTTCCAGGACCAATTGGACAAAGTCCTGAGCAACCTGGTCAGGTCATGGCGCTGACCCACTCAGAGCAGTCCTAACTGGAGATATTAGGACCAAAAGGTAGAGATACTAGGACCAAAAGGAGCACTACGCAGCATGCGTCAGTTTCCAAATTTCAATGCACACACATCCATCCTTTCATCCTTTTCTCTCTGTGTTTCACTTCGATTGCTTAGGCGCTTAACTCCGTGACTCCATGTGAAGAAGCTTCTGCTTCTTTCCTGAAATCGTGATCTGCTGAGAACAAACGTTTCCTGCGGTAGGAAGCAGACTGCGTAGGCAGGAAGGAGTCAGCCGAGGCAGCACCACCTACCTCCCGTTCTTCAGTTCAAATTAGCGTAACAACAACTGACAGTCTTTTAACAGTGTGTTTCGGTGGWGGTCAGTGCTAAGGAGGAAGTGATAATATTCGACGTTATCATGCATTTTCTCACATTCACTTCCAGAGACGCAAGATGTATGAAGAGCTGGTAAGTGACCTCTGCATGTCACACTGATTAATTGGGGAAGTTTGCTATCACCACTGGATACCAAGTGGCCTGTCAGATTAATTATCGTTCCGTCCGAAGACTTATTTCTCTTCCCGTGCCGCCTCCTGGATCCCCTGCAACATGCCTCATACATGGTGCCCTCTCAAGACACTGGTTATTTAGATCCTAGAAGTTGCATCTAAACATCCAAATTCTCCCACACATGATGAAAAAAATTCAAAGTTTTCTGTAATTCAGTCAATGCTGGAAGAGGAAGATAGTTACTCATCAGCAAAATAATTTCTCCTCCAGTCAGCAGCACCCAGGTACTATTTAAATCCCTGAAAAGCTCAGTTCTCCAAATTACATGTCACAAGTGAGAAACTGATAGAAACTGCCACTGCCAGAGCAATATGCTGTGTAATAACAAAGGAAATATTTTGATAATCAAATTTAATTCTGAAGCTGTGATTATATCTAGCAATAGCCTTTATTTTATGGGATGCTGGAATGCTYGCCTCCTAGAGGGTTAAAAATCAGGAGACAAATCCTCCCTTACAGACTTTATGCTAGTCTCCTTCCACTTAAACCTGGCCCCGGATGACAGTTTAATCATGCCTTCTGTAATGGCCTTGTATTTCAGGTGCGCAGATTGTCTTTCTGAGACAGCCTAGGGGACACCAGAATTGGATTTAAATGACTGAAGATGGTGTCCTAAAAAGGAAAATAGTCCTGCCATAAGCTAAGTGTACTTTTAGCCCCTTCTCTGCTCTTTCCTAGCKCCTCTCCTTACCACTAAACTCWATGACTTTTTCCATTAGGACATTAMAGAAAAATCCCATACCCCTTTGCTATATATTCCAGTCATCTTTCCATATAATTCCATATTTTTTACAGGCCTTCTTTTCTTTCTTTTCTYTTCTCTGTGCTCATCTTTTATTTTCTTTAGTGAACTTACTTTACGGGGGTACCGCCTTCACCTCGGTGAAAAACAATGTTATTCCTCTCTTCACAAGAAAAAGTAAATTGACAGTAATCAGTAAACCAGTAAATTGACTTTACTGATAGGACTTTTGGAAGTCAGAAGGAAAGCATTTAGCAGCTGGCTGGGTGCTGTTGGTAAATCACTATTCAGAAGCATAGAAATGTCTGACTTGCTCCAAATGAGGTTGGTAGTTACGCAGATGTCAAGGTACATTCGTTTCCGGATTTTTCAGTTGTTAAATGGCTTCTTGCCTGCAAACCAGAATAAATCTGTACAGAGAACTACACAGAAGCCAGAGTTCATCCARTATACGCAGCGAACACGGAAGGGAAGCCAGAAATAGGTAGTCTGCATCAGTTCCAAATTCCTGACCAAACTGAGGCTTTTATCCCTGAAGGAACAATTTTTTAAAACATACACTAATGGCAAAGACACATTAACGTGATAGTCATGATTCATCTAAATAATACAAATGTACCTGCAGACAAAAGTAATTACAAATGCTTTAAATATAGCGTGTGGGTGTACGCTGCATTTTAGAATTATACACAATGTGCTTAATAAAATTGCATTTCCTCCATCAGMAAAGACACCATTCTGATGGAAGAATTAAGTGGACTTAACTTTTTTATTTTTTTCCTGTTTTAAACACGGTCAAGCAAAGTTTAGTTAAATACAATAGGGCATTAGATTTCAGAACTCAGAGGCAAAAAGGGTTTTTAGCGACGCCTGGTTCACCTAGTGTTCGTACTCTGGTATGAGCACTGTGGCACACGCCAGTCAGTCATGCTGGCTCTTCTGAGGGCTACAAATCCCTAACATTTCATTCCTGAGCCAAACATAAGCATAGCAATTAACAACCRACATTAACAGAGCAAAGATTTTCCAAAGGTTACGTGCAATCTATCCGCTAAGCTGATTTGGAACACTCCAGATGTGACGGCTGGGCTGTCACATTGACCTTCACAACGCTCCCRCAGAAATCTTGTGTTTCTGTTTGGGTTAGAGATACCTGTCAACAAAAGAAATARTCTTGTGCCTTGTCACGGCATCACAGGATACAGTATCTTTTATTAACTCTTTCTTTTACTCCTCTGAAATGCACTTCTAACAAGAATGTTCCAAATCAATGTCCTTAGGATGTCCAAGTCATATTGGTCATAATTGTACCTGAAGTGAACTGACAATGGGAATGGAAGAAATGATATTTCACATCCCCTAAAAGCTCCTCTTCCAACATTTTAATCACATAAATTGAATCGCRTTGAATCAACTGGTGCACAAGTAGAGTGATTTGCATAGGATATGGGAAATCATAAGAAGCAAACCTGCAATTGCTTGTCCTAAAGACAAGAAGACATAAAAGGCTGTTGCAAAGAGGAAGACACTATTCTCCAAGCCCACAGTGGTTAGGACAAGAAGTAATGGACATAAAGTACCTKGAAATATTTAACTCGGGCATCAGGTAGACATAATATTCTCTGTGATTCCCCTATCACATCTTCAAGTAATTTAAACTACACTTTCTCTTGTTCTAATATCAGGTATTTCCACACAGATCATTTTTACCTCTGTACATTTTTCTACCAGTCAACCCAAGGCACAATACAGTTTGTAGAGTTTCTCTTTTTTACTTCAAGGAAATCTCCAGGGACCACAATATTCAATGTGTGCAGATGCCAGCCACTTACGATTAGCAAATTTCCAACTCCACTCCTCCCATAGTGCAAGCTTTGCATAACTCCCCTTTCCAGCCCCAACTCTAGAGCTGCCTGTGTTGTGGGTTGTGTTCCATTTTTAAAAAAGTTGAACACAGAGCCATAGAGAGGAAGATTTAAATGAAAGAGTTCCTAATGCAGTCTAGCTATGACATGATTACAACCAGGTTAAATGTATTAGTTCTCCACATACTACACTAGAGGTCATTCAACATCTAATTTATTTCCTTGACTTTCACATTTCACACTCTCCTGAATGTAATTTCTTTCAATTTTCCCTGCTGTCGGTAATTGGTGTGCCACACATCTCTCTTCTCCAACAGTCTCCGTCTGATTATACTGGCACTGCATTCTGTCTATCTATTAAGAATCAGGGATCAAACTTTCCCCCAGGCCTGGTTTTCGTTTCCCTCTCTCATACTWGYTCATTTGTTAAGGGCATGAAGTCCTCATACATTTCACATTTAGAAAGGTTAGTATTTTCTAAGGAAAAATAAATAAATAAATAAATAAKTTTGCCRGGGGCAGAGGCTGCCCTCCAGACCTCACGTTTGGTCTTGGCTTTCAYGTCCCCGTGTGATGGGCTGCAGGATTTTGAGAGCTGTCTTTTCTAAGCAGACGGAGTCTCAGTCTCATCCAGCAAAAATCTTTAAACTAGAGTGACAACGAAACAGAAAGTTTGGATTATTCTGTAAGCAGTTTTAGGGAAAAAGAAACAGTGAAGACGACAAGAACTGCATCTTGCTTTCATCTCTAAACCTTCTTACCATTTCTATTACATTCCTGATCCATTTTTCCAGGGCCTACTTCCAACTGTAGTATCATTTTTTTTTTTTTATCATGGGATAAAAAACCTCCACTGAGTAGGCTTTAATTACACCTTATTTTAAAATGCAGCATAGAATCTGGATTGTAATTTCTTGACTGAAATCTGTGCAGTTTTGGTGAGACAGCCCTTTCAGTACTTCAGCCTCCAACAAAATATGCCTCCTTGTTCATCTTACATATTCCCACATACTAATCCTATAAAAGAAAACAACTAGGATCTCTTCCCACCTGACCTCTATCATTTTAACTACTTCACACTGTTCCCTAGTGCTGAAGAACCTACATTTTGTTGTTATCTTGGCGGCCGATTGAAATCGTTATTACTTTGCTTCCACATTTATAACGGCAAGTTATCTGAAAAAGAAGCGCAGCTCAGGAGCCGTATGGATTATAGGAAGGAGAGGGGAACCCATGGGGATGTCTCTTCCAGCATCCTCCCCTCCTTAGCAAACCCTCCTCTGTTGATCCCTGCTGAATGAACTGCAGTTATTTCACTGATTCCAATTCACTTTGATTCCAGCTCCTCTACTGAAAGATTTCCTGATGAAACATGAGTGTTKGGACATACAAACAGCATTATTTCTGGTAAAGACTGAATAGTAATGTTTCGGTATTTTGGAGCTTTATCCAAAAATCCACCATTTTCAATAAGCTCTGAGTTCTTTTTTCCCTCCCCCCTAAAGTCTAAATTACTTTCTGAATCAACTTTCATGCATCATTCTATGACAGACCCAAAATCGTATTCCAAAGCACAGAATATGCCCCAATTATTTGTGGCTGTGGATTATCATCAAATACTTCATCACAACATCTGCATAAATTGCAGTCACACTGCTAGATTGACAATAACTGAAAAGTAATTAGATCTAAGTATAAATATGCTTGCTGGTTGCTCACCAGTTGTCATTTGCTTAAACATAAGGCAGCTAAAACCAGGAATAGGTAAGAGCAAGCTCCSTTGGCACAAAGGCTGGATTTTTTCCTACCGTTTCTTTCCGTGCAGGAGAGCAATGTTCATGGTGGAGCAGCACCACAGGCACTGACACATGCGAGGCAATGGGGAGCTCTGGGGGGACCTTTCCCATCTGCACTGGAGCAGTTGGACAGGACAAATCCTAAAACCTCTGTCACCTCAGGTATTTTTTAAGAGCAGTTCATGCTCCTAAGGCTCCTGCGGGTGCTGAAATAATTTGCCAAATACAAGACACTGTTCCTGCTTTGTATCATTTTTCCTCAATTTATTTTGCACTACTACCTTCTCCTACCTGTTGTGAAGTCCTGTGATTTGAACATAGATTGATTTCGATTACATTSGAACAGCACACTCTTGCTGTTTAAACCTAATAGAACACTTAGGCCTTCTGTCTGTAAGCAAGTTAATTCTTGCATCTGCAGAGGGCTACATCTCACTGTAACCCTGGCATAAAATAGCACAGCAGACACCAACTGCAAGTATCTCCCAGTGCCTACCAGGGAGAACAAATCTGAATTCAAATTAACCTTATGCTGTAATGAAATTTTGTTACATGTCATTACATTATATTATATAATATCTACAAATCAATCCTAGCAAGCTATTTGCTTAAGTGACAAGCTTTTTGCGTGACAGARTGAGACTAGTGTCCTYCTTGTGATTAATTTTTTAAATAACRGCAAAGCACAAAATAGAAAACATGTAATTTTGTCAAATGACAGCATTTTGGCTCTCAAAACAATTCATTATGTTTAAGAACCAATAGAGATGACTCTTGAATAATATACATCATGTAATTTAATTATAACAAGGAAGTTAGTTGTGCCTGACAGCCTTCTGCAGGGAAACGTGCTYGAGGGCCCACCAAGCCAGCTGTCCCCCTTCTCCCACGGCCCTCGGCCCAAACAGGGCGATACGGATTTTCTGCCAATAACTAACACCGCTCTGTGTTTCCAAAATCTTAATTTAAACCCGGAATCTCAAAGCAATTTGTCTCAGATTTACTCAGAACATTTCCATTTTTTTCAAGTTTAAAAATATACATTGATAGGTTATTTTGCTGCTGTGAAATGCTGTGTTTTGTCAAAAGGTGTTAGTTAAAAGGTTTCCAGTGGACTGTTTTAAGTATTTTAGTTTTGATTAGTGGATTTTAATTTAAAATGTTAAGTTTTAAATGTTTCAAAATTAATCAGAGATATTTCTCCTTTGCCATTCGATTTTGCTCCACCCATTGTCACACGTTTTATTGTCAAAGTCAAGCATTCATAGATTGTTTTTTTATATCCAAAACAATCTTTTCTAAGATATTGCAGATAAAAAATGAATAATCTTTTAGAGGAAAATACTTTTTTTGTGCATATGTGAGTGTTTGCTATTTTAATACTCAGGCACTTGCACCTTTTTAAAGAGCACGAYTGCAGTAAAGCGGATTGGGCCTGATTCACCATCACTTCATTCTAGCTTGATGTTGAATAAGTATTGCCCATAATGCCATTACGAAGGCATAAAACTAATAGAAGGCAGTAGTAATTCAATTCCTACATAAACACCAGGTAATAAAAATGTCTATAGGGAAAGAGCCTTAAATATATTGAGATAAATAGRCATTTCAACCAACCATCACACGCTGGGTTATGACTACGTCTGATCCGTGGCAGACCTGTCATCACTGCCACGGGGAGCTGTGAATGTGTGAGCTGGGGGGAGATCACACCCTGCACAGATCATAACGTCTTCAGCATTTTGGGTTTGCTCCTTTATCTGTCTCGACATCTCTGGAGAAATCCGATCTGCAGAACACRAATGCACGAGGAGTTTTGTCCTCAGGTCACGCAGTAATTCCTAGCAGCCAAATTCATTCATGGTGCAGCTCCATCTGTTCCCAATGAAATCGCACGAGGTGAATTTYGCCCAAAGTGTTTAAAACCTTGAGGAGCCATTAATTTGCGCAAATTTTGGAGGCCCTACCAAGATGGAGAAGGAGAGGTGTTAGTGATGTAATTTGGGAGGCAACGGATGAGAAAAGGATTTAATTAAGCATAAYGGGAAAACATTAAGGCAAAGGAAAATAGCCAGTAGGTTGATTTAAAAATGTACACATATCTCAGTCCTCTGATCAATTTAACAGTTCAGCGGTCGTCAGAATAACGCTGTATCTTGCAGTTTGAGACATTTCAATGCATGTGCTTCAAACAGCAAAAACACAAACCAGAAATAGAAAAATCACAAAGCTCTTTTATCCCCGGTTGCCTCTATTTTGAGGTTCTCCTCAAACCGATGGCATTGCATGGGATTAATTGCATTATTAATTTGCCAACTCTAACACTCATTGCAGTTTGGTCAGGACTGACCTGACAAAATTTAGCAAAGTGCAGAATATCATTTTGGGATCCTTAAATGTAAATTCTGCTTTTCTGCAGTAGTTTGCTTTTTTTTATATATTTTGTCCTCAAGCAAACTGCAACAAATTATATTACTGAAATAGCGAAGAAAGTAATGACATTTCCAGAAGAGCTGTATAAAAAAGGRAGAACAACCATCAATATTAACATGCACAGACTCCTACTCTATGTGATACCATTTGTTCAGCTATCCCAGTTAAAAGATGTATGCATATTTACAGCCAGCTTATTTGGATCCTACTCCGTGAGTAATTAATATTATTGATTTCCTTATTCTGAAAGACCATTAAAGAACAAGCCAGACACACATGCTCTGGAGAGAACGTATTGAGCGGCGTGTTAAAAAGTTAGCAGATTAAAAGGGCTAGTAGCAGGAGACGGGCACACAGAGTTAACCAAGTGTGCTCCCTACCATCCATCAGTTGTCACATGCCAGCGATCTGGTGCTAAAATCAATATAAAAGCCGTCAGATCCACAACACCGCTTCACTGGGAACTCTACCCTCAATGTGTCATCATTGAGGTAGTTAAGCACCGGGGTAAAACAGAGACAAAACTTAACGTAACTTGTAAACTCTGACAAAAGGTTTATTTATTTTGCAATCTGGTTAGCTTTCAGCACACTTTTTAATTCCTTCATCTCAGAAGTTACCTTCTTCAGATGGATCAAAATGCTTTTTTATAGTCAAGACCTTCCCAATGTACTTCAGTCAAGTGAAATCACACTTCTGATTTTAGTAGAGATAGAAAATTGTTTAAAATCTGAGGTATTTCGAGAAAATCTTTTCCACAGTTACCTTTTGTTGCAACAGGTGACCCTGAAGCTTTACAGTTAGCTCTGTTTTTACATCCTCCCCCTTTCAGTGTGGGATTTGGTGCAATCTACTGACCTTGAGACTATTTATGTAAAAAATAAATCCAAAAAGTATACATAGCTTAAACTTTGAAATCAGATAAAACTGGAACAACATCTTTAACTAGAGCAAAACAAATTGTTTATGTGCCACATGTTAATTTAAGATGGGCATTATTGCCAATCCTGTTTTAGTTACGATGTTCACGGGGAAGAGTAAGAGCAGCCCAAAGAAACAGCTTCGATACTGTCTGTGACGTTTCCCTTTGAGCAGGGCTCTCCAAGATGTGAAGAGCCAGATATGAACAAAACCACCTCCTTATCTCCAAYCCTGTGACCTTTGCAATCTGTAGCCATGAATCAAATCATGGAACAGCTACACAAGAAATTGCACTGTATGAGATTGCTCTAAATGTTAACATTAGCACATAGCCCCTTGTTTCTCTCTAGGTTTCCTCTTTTACTTGTATTGCCCAGTATCTTCTTCCCTGTTTTTGCTCAATGGCCACCCTTAGAATTTATGTTGTATGGAAGAATTTGTATTTCTTCAGCTGAAGGTAGATTTTGACAATCCAGACCAGCAGTGCTGGTTACCCATCCGCCCCATCTCACTTAGGGAGATGGCAGGGTAGTGCTTAAGCTCCATTCTGTTCTCTTCTAGGCTAAAGACTTCTCAATACTTACTTGGCAAGCTTCCTGCTGCCTGTTGCTGCCATAAAACTATCCCRTCTGCACCCTTAACAACATACTTTCCCCTGTTCTACTTACTTCTTTTCAATATGAGCAATCTTGCTCATATTGAGCAAACCTATAGATTAAAACAACACATGTAAATCCATAGGCAATGGTTTATCTCAATTACAACAAATAGGATCAATGTTTCTTACCATCAGAAATTGCTGCTATTTCCTATTGCTAAAATGCAGGCATTCGTTTACTTTTAGCACTTTTTACATTAACTCCCACTACGAYGCCCAAGAGAAGCAGGAGACCTGACGACAGGGATATCACCCTTTTGCTCCAATAAATATGCTAAGCTGCATTTTAAGGGAGCAAAAATTAAGACTGACTCATTTAGTGYCTATTTTCTTCATTAATACTTTACTACAGGTCAGCAGAAGTTWCCTATTGTCCAAACCTTTGTTGGAAGCACTCTTACCTGCTGAGGTTTTTGAAGTTCAAGCTGGCTGGCAATTGCTTTCTACAATCTTCTTCCAGTGTATTTGGATCTCCTCTATGCCTGTGCTGTCTCCTTGCTGGACATGGTGCCCGTGCTGGTCCTCCACACATGGTGTCTCACACCATGTCCATCCAGCCTTCCCTCTGTATCATCTTGTCCTTGTCCCAAAACAAGGTAGTATCAATATTACTACCATACACAAAAGAGCTCAAAAATAACATAATGCTGCACAGTCAATTCAGAGTCCTCYCTTCTGCCCTGTTGGGTCAAGGCATTTTCAGAGCCACTTGCAACAATTTTCTTTCAGCTCAGTAAAGCCACAAATAATAGCAAGAACCTGCTTCAAATGTCAACCTCATTAGGCTCTTAAACAAATTACCTTAAATCAAAGCCACATATTTTTAGCAGAAAGCATATGAACTTTATATTTGCTGCAAGTCATACATTAGTATCCACTCATGACATTAAAATATAGATGAGTAGATAAGTGATGGTTGTGTTTGCTTCATGAATCACCTATGTGTTGAAGTGCTCCATTTATTTATTTTTAAATGGTAGGATGCTCCCTAGAAAAAGTCCCAGCTTTTCTAAAAATATATAAACTGGCGTGATATGGAAAGGTGAGGAAAGTCAGAAAGCTTGCTATATAAGCATGGTTTTTATTCACACTCGCCGGCTTTATTTTTGAGAAGTAATGAGCTTGGTAATAGTAAGCATTTTTTAAAGACACTTAAATGTCTCTTTTGTGCATACAGCACTTTCACATTGCAAATGGTCACCAGTACRTGTATTTGAATAGCCTTGTTCCCTGTTTCTCCACAAGAAGGGCTATCAGGGTAGCACTGTGTTATAAACCTCCCAGCTGAATGAGCCAGATGATGCCTGAAGAAACAGCCCCCCTGAAGTTTATATTCCTCAACTAGGGGCATTGAATTACACATAACATAGCASAAACTCAAACACAGAATCAAACATCCAACGCAGACGTAAATATYGGCTTTATATTGGCTATCGCAGGGAGACATTTATAAAGAAAACAGGAAGTGAATCAGTGTAAATTCAAACARGAATGTGAAAAGTAGTTAGAGAGGCAGCCTTGTGGGCCCGGAAAGTGAATTTTTTGAAGATTGGTCATTCTGTCAGATGTTTAACTTCCTCGAGTGAGAGGAAGTCAATTAGTCAGGAGGGAATTAATGAAGAAATACTTCCATAATTGAAGATTTAAATTGTTTCTCTTATCCTCAAATCATAATCAGGCTTGGACCTGTCAGAGAGAAATAGGTTGAGAACAAGGGAAGCAGGAGCAAAACGATTAGTGTGTTTTGTCTCTAAGGTATAGCCCGGAGACAGAAACACGGAGGCTTTTAAAGCTTCAGATAGAATTGTTGAGTGCAAAAAGATTTGAAGTATAAAACTTGTTTAAGCCAAATCCATTAGACATCTTTATCCTTACATAAATAGCATCCCATTTTCAAAATTTATTTTTCTAAGGCATATTTGTTTGGCACAAAAGATGGAATTCCAATAAGTTACCTACGAATGCTTCTTCATTTAGTGACTTTATAACACTGCTCCTGCACTGAAATTCAGCATCCTTTCCTTTTGTGTTGAGCTCTGACAGAAAGACTGTAATAAAGAATGAAAATCAGCAGAGGTGAGYACGTCTGTGCACATAACTGATGAGCTGATACGTGAGAACCACTTGAAGCCCTGGGCTAATGCACTCTACAAGCAATAAAAGCACTCGTGTTGAGCCACAGAACAAAGCAGTGTTTTCCATTTGCTTCCATACAATCCAGAAAAGGGGCAATATTCTCAATGGTAAGAGCATCAGGGCAAGCTTGTCTTGTGGGGTAAACAGTGGAACGRTGAAGGCAAATTATTGTAAAATCTGCTACAAAGCAGTTAATTGACACCATTTTACACAGGCATGGGGTATAAAACCTGCAAGTTACATCTACTTACAGCAGCCTTCATATTTATTTTCATTGGTGTAAAATACCCTGCAGCTTTCACACCTCTGACTGTTGTGGAAGTAAAACCTACAAGCACCTCTTTCTCCATCATTTACCATAAAACATGTTGATTTTTTTTCTTTAGAGACCTCAGGACATTTTAATGGGAAACTTTTCCATCAAAATAAGCATCAAAACCTTGGTCTCATTTATGTTTTATTTGTGATAATGGAACGATTCTCTCACACATAGGCTTTACCGAGAGCAGGCCATCACCATGCAGTGAGAGAAGTATCACTGTTGGACAGATATCTCCATTACTGATACTGCTTTATAGTGGTTAGCATAACTTTGGAGGATAAACTTTGTGCCCTGTTGGATAACTGTAGTTTGTAACACTTTGGTGGACCATCAGCCGAGCTTGTGGCATCCCTTGAGGTATTTAAATCCTTTCTGTCATGTAGTAGCTGGTCCTTATTCTGTATTTACCTATGAAGTTGCTGCCAGATTCTGACTGCTGCCATCTGTTCCTAGAGGTAAGCATCTAAAGAGCAAAGTGCCATCTTGTATATCCATGCCAACATGCCAAGCACAAATCAGTGCAAGTTAAAATTAGCTAAAAAGCAGATTTTTGTCTTTTTTTTTCTTGAGAATTGAACTTGAGAACCATGCAGGCAAATAAGCAAATAAAACTGGTTAAAATCTGCTTACAAAATCTAAACCACTGCCATTATAATACAAAAGCTGTATGTATTTTATGTACTTTGRTCTGAAACATTTATTGTCACTGTTACATTTTGCAATTACAGTGAAGTGAGGCAGAAAATAGAAGTTCAAGGACGTATTTGAGTAATGACGTTTGAACTATTATTTGAAAGGTTGCTGTTATTTTAATAAATATTTAATCTCTTTTAGAAGCCTGGATTCCTAATTGATCCTTAGCTCTTCTGGTTCCTGGACATTCATAATAAACTTCTAATTGCTGTTTTTAGGCAGCGGAGAATAAAAAGGATAAGAATGCAAGGAGTGCAGGAGACGATTGTGTCACACTGTCCACCCTTACTGAAATGTTTCTAGCAGTATTTTGCCAGCAAGAAAAACGCTGAGGTTCACATCAGCTGCACAAATCTCTTTTCAAGGCTCCCTGATCATATGTCAATAAATTARTTACTGTTAACTTTCAGGTTAGATGAATAGAGGTTGTTAAAAACTTGACGAGCATTTAATCCTTTCTCTTCATTTTCTCTCATTTTCTTTCATTTGTCCATTAAAATCCTTTTTGATTTTTGTCTCACAGAATAAGGGTATGATGTTGAATGAATTTTTTTCACAAGGGTGTAAAGACATTTAGTTATTTTGACCTCATATTACACTGATAATAGTTTCCCAATTTTCATTAGAGAATTGATCTACTAATGTACGGTGTTCTACTGGATTATATATGGAATGATTTGTATCATTACTTTTAGTAATTCTTCTCATGACCTTTATGCCTCAAGGATCGCTGCACGATGATTTTTGCTAGAGGATGAGGCTTATCACTGTCTCAGTGACAGCTGGATACTGAAATATATTTAAAGATTGCAGCCATAATTAACATTTTGCTATTAGATCTTAGGTGTCGTGGACGTTTGGAGCCTAGGAACTACAAACTTATTGAAGTGCTTTCAGAAACATATGTTCATTCTCATTTTTATACTGATGCGTTRAACATTTTTAATGCATTCCTTGTGAAGAGCTTACAAAGCAAGCCTGGCTTTCTGAGCAGAAGTTAGGCCACTGGCTATTACGTTCCTGGATGGTAACAAACAATTTGCCTTGGTTTGCAATTTTTAATTTGCTGGAAGATGAGGCCTGCTATTTAATTTGTTGTTAATGCTTATTAGTGCCTGCTGGGAAACGTACGGCCCCATGCGAGCCTTTGTGGATTTGTACAAGATTTGTTAGTATCAAAACTGTGCATAATTTGCTACTGGCTGCTTAATACAGCTCAGTATCACCCATACAATTATGTACAAACACAAATATGCTTGTTCTTTGATAAAAGGCTCCTCTCCCAAATTAATGGAGGTCATCCAGTACATGAATAGCTCCAACTCTGCAAGAGAAAACTTGCTTTAGAACAYGGCAAAGGGCACAGGCTCTTGAAAATGCCACCTAGACTCACCTGTTAAAAATAACACAGTTTTTCCACCATAAATAGGACACTTTCACTTTTACAGAACAAAATAATAGGTAACTCAGAGTGGTAAATTCTATTGGGTATACCTGGATGTCCTTCTTTTTCTGTCTAAATTTAGACTGAAGCATCATATTCTCAATACAAAAAAAAAAAAATCACTTCAGGACAGAAACATGYTGGAAACTCAAAATTCTTCATTTGTTTTCTACTATGTATATGTGTATGTCTTTGCAAAGGAATGAAAGTCAGAGTCGTAACTCTGTAGTTATTCTGTAAGGTCACCCTACACTCGCACATTTCTATAAAAAAASCAAGATTTTGCTCTGAAAAACGTAATTGATTTTAGATGTAATCTGCTGTCTTCCCTGCAATTACTGATGCAGGCAAAAGTTGACTTTGCCCCAGTAAATGCTCATCTTGAATCAGTAGTTTACATCACTGCATGACTGTGTGTAGGTTGCTCTTTTGCCTACATATCTGAGCCTGAGAAAGCCACGTTTGGATGTCAGCTTGCTCTTGGGTCATAAAAGCTTATTTATTTGCCAAAAAATAAAAACCAATACATTGAAACAGATTCAGTTCTGGTAAATTAGATTGGAAAATCTTAACCTAGAATATTAGAATTAGTGAAAATTGCTCACGGATCTTCAGGTATTACGGATACTTCTTTACATGCAAGAAATGAAACAGAAAATGTCACTTAGACAGTCTACGCTGGTACAAGGGCAAATTAATTAATGGAACAGAGGGAAGAATATTTTAATTTAATTGGTCTTACTTACCAGCTGGCAAGCAGAGAGCTGCATGTCTCAACTCCCCGCTTTCCTTTACAAAATCTTGAGTTACAGAAGTACCAAAGCATCAGCTGGACCAGGCTGCATCTCTCATGTCACCCCCCCTTGCATATTGTGCATCAGTGGAAAGTGTCTGGACATTACTGATTTTTAGTGTGGTTTTCTTATGGAAAGTATATATATATATAAAAGCTTGGTCTGTAGTATCTCTAGTCTCTCAAGGGATTGCAAAATTCTGCTTGAAAAAAAAGACCTAAAATACATTTTTATAGTTGTCACTCTCACCAAGTCACCTATATTTTCTATATATTTAAGATAAGCACACAGAAGTTGTTGTGATGTCCAGGTAGTGCAGTAAGCATAGTAATAGTGGTCATACCGGTACCTTCACTGGATGAAGACAGACYCCATCTTTGTCACTTGAGCATCATTTCAGAACTATAGACATATCTCTGAAAGCAAAAAACTTAGCATGGGATATTCTGCTAGTTAAAAATAATCTAAAAATTYATGCAAGCTCCTCAGATGTAACCTATTTCTTTTTTCATCTGTTAATATTCAATTCTCAATAACACCACTTTTATATTAGCAAATATATTCATACATCAGCTAATAAAACTATCTGCTATTAAATGCTCATTATCTGCATTGTTTAATGCACACAGGAATCATCATTTTAATATAAAGAAAAAAACCCATTTTCAGCTTGCTTTCTACATTCAATAAGAAACTTTCATAATCTTGATTTTTATATTCATCTRGAGAGTTCATTACTGCGTTTGACTTCACAGATGCAGCTTTAAATTCACAAGCATGGTTTCAAACAGGGGATTTCAGACTGCCTTAAATCTTAGTGGTCTGCAGTCGTACACATTTACTAACTAGGACCTGGTTAAATCTTGTTTGCTTTGGAACTGCTTATTAAATATGGTCGGTGGCTATAGCTTAATTTTCTCCATGATTATAGTTGTGATTAGGGTAGTGGTTACCAAGAAGGCTAATGATAAAAAAACCCAAACATGTTAAATAATTGGCTAATTACAGTTACTATGTTTTTTGATGTTTTGCTTAATTGATCCTGGGGGAAACTGGGCTGGTGCTGAATAATCGCATTGATTAGAAGCACTGTAGCTGATGTAGGTTGGGTTTTATTTTGGAGACAGCTAGTGTCAGCTGCAAAAACATCAGATAAGAGCGATGATCCCATTATGGGACCGTTTTTAATAAGCAATTTGTCAAGGTACATTCATTTTCCCTCGTATCCAGCAWGCTTATATGCACCTCCTGCAAAGAGGCCGTCGTTCCACAGCCCTGTGTGTGCCTGGTGTAAGATGTACCTGGAAGGAGCTAGACTGAAACACATGTTAGAGAAGAGGGAGGTGGAAAAGGATACGCACCAGTGATTACTTTATGCACCTTGAAAACAAAGAAATTAAAAAGCAAAAAACATCCATGCCATTTAGGGAGTGTAATTCCTTATTTATTCTCATCTACTCTACCTTTATGACACATTAAAAGACATCCTAACTGTGAAGAAACTTTGTCACGTRGGAAAACTGGAGTCATTGTTGACTGGGCATTCCTGAACAGAAACAGTGTGCTCATGTATTTTGCTTTGAGTACTCAGTCTATCCAGAATATGAAAAGCCAGCTCCTTGGAAGGGTATCAGATACGTGGCAGAAGGAAGATCAGAATGAAGACGAGAGAATCTTAATTTGATCTCTATGTGTATATAACTGTGTGATGTGCTATCTTAGAGCTTTTCATTAAAATTAAATATGATTGAAGATGATTATTAAAATGAAAAAATATCCTGGGAAAAGCATATACTAAGCAAGCAGTTTCTCTCTTTTTTTTTTTTTTTTTCCTAAGAGCTATAAAATACTGATTTTATTTGGTCTTTTTATAGACTGGTATCAGTAAAATTTTTAAAAACCAGAGCTAGTTTAGGGTGCCAAAGCAGCTGTAGTAGATAATATTCATTGAAAATCTTGCAAAAATATTCGTTCCTGCATAATTAAGTCTTCTAATCTCGCTGTGTCTGCAGCTTACTATTCAACTATGTAACTTAGCTTCTCTCTCYCTCTTCTTCAAATCAGATAGAAAAAAAGGAGTTAAAACATGTCTTCCTTCATGAGCTGGATATAATAGTGTGAGCTAGGCATTTTCTTGAGAAATTGCTCACCAAGAGTTAATTTAGGGTTTGCTGAGAGCTATTTTATATTTGTATCAGTTAAAMCATAGCTTTAGGGTTTGATTTTAGAGTCCCACAGTTTTAGTTCGGTGCTAATGAAAGGATGGTGGACTTCAGTTCCTGAAAAATCAGCTCCCTTTTGCCTTAGCAGACAAGTAACCTTCAACTGCCTGTATACAGAAAATGCATTATTAAAGAAAATGCCCCTGGAGTATGTGGCGCTTGATTTTTTTTTTTTTTAGTTACTATGTTTCAGGAAAAAAAAAAAAGTGAACTAAAAATGTTTTGATTTAGTTTTGAACTAATTAAAAAGGGTTTTGTTAGATGAAAATTCCCAAAGTCTGGTATTGAGTGTTCATGCGCTCAGAGCWACCGCTCCCAACATGAGCAACTAAAATTAGAATTGAGCACCAATGGTCCTAGACTTGCAATTTGAGACAAGTCCTTTAGGGATCCTGACAGTTTGCTCCGGGGGATAAAGTAACAGTTGCCTCTTTAAGAGAGAAGGTTTTCTGCTATTATCGTCACAACATTGGTGCAACTATGACTGCAGGTGACAGGCTGCCTCTTTTCCCGGAATGAATGGCATGGTCAACAACCTTCCCGAGCAGATAAAAGCGTCACGTCGAGTGATTTCACTGACCAAGCAGAAGGTAACTTGGCAACCTGCAATAAATAAAGGGCCCCCTTGGAACAGGTCAGGCCAGAACCGGTGAACTTTCTGCTCTTCCAAAAGTTTCTTCGGCATCATTTAACAAGTAAAAAGGTGCTGCCTTCCAGATGTGCAACCGGCACAAAATGGACTGCTCAAATGCTGCAGGTCTATTGATTGTTTTATCAGGTTTAGAGATTTGTCTGATGTTGGAAATAATGGAGTCATGCATAAAGCAGCTTCCATTACAATACCTGGCGCTACCATTAATTTTTGGACCCCGCAGTTGTGATAATCGTCTCAGTATCCAGCAATAAATATAAGTTAAAACAACAACAGGCAGATAGAGGCAGAAAGACAGACTGGAAGAATACCTTCTAGCCAAATACACAGTAATTCTAAAAGGTCAAATGCTACAGAGCGAACACAATTATCCAACAACTTGCAGTGCAGTTCGAACACACAACCTGCAAATGAAGCTGCGTTAGACATTAATACTACTAATAAAAATTAAAAGCAGACATGGTGGTAAAACAAAATTCCAACAACTGGTCATTCAAGTACTGACCACGTCTGAGCAATCTAGCCCTATTTCTGTAGGATAACCATCATCACACAACTATTTTAATTAACTTTTACTTTACATGGGGTAGCTAATAAAGAGATGTAGTAAATATATACATATATATGCCTATGTCTATTGGGCACAGCTATTGTTCGGTCCTCTGCTACATCTGGTAAAGAGGAAAATTATGAAAAGACAATTGAATTAGGGCATGAAGCAGCTTAACTTCTATACATGAGGGAGAGGCGGAGTAGAAGACAGTATGAATGAAGTATTGATTGGGTATCATTTCATGGTGTTGGTATTTTTTTTYCTGATGTTTCCTGGGGCTAGCCAGCAAAATCTTAGAAATCATGAATTTAACTAGACTAGAATAAAAGTAACAACACAGTTTCTGAGAACTGACCCAGTCAGGATTGTTAAACCACTAGAAATCTCAACCTATGGTGAAGCTAATGAGACGTAACTTGTTCCTAAATTTAGAAACCTCACCTGAACCAATTTATTTTTTGCTAGTTAAGTTATATTTACATCTTATCTGTACCAGATTAATTTAAGAATGGAGCTAGCAGAAAGCAAAGATGCAATATGCTCCATCGACTAAGACTTCCCCACATCCCTCCATAGGAACTAGGAGTTTCTGATGGACTTGTAATGTTGAATGATTAGACAGCAGGCATGTTAGTGGTGAATGATTTCAACAGTAGCCTAAATTATCAGACTCACAGTAAATAACTTGAGGGTAACTTGAGCAACAAAACTGCATAAACTTCAGCAATAAAACTTTGAATTTATCAGACCTGTTGCAGTTGCTCTGAGATGCTGCTCCGCACRGAGGTGTCAAATGAACAAGATGCAGGAAAGCACAGAGAGTTGAAACTAGGAAAGATGCATCCCAGAAGCACACTTTACAGGGCCGTGTCCCAGTGGTTTAGTGAGCTGTTTGCAAGAAAAACGTACCTGCKAACAGGATCCTCTCTGCAGAGCAGCCACACTTCTCCTTCAGCAAATCTCAGCYTTCCTAGAAAAAAAGCAGGGGGAAAAAATTATTTCCTACTCTTCAAACGGATCCAAATACTGTTTTCAGGGATGATACATTAATGTCAACACCAGACAAGTTATTTCAATATTAAGCCATATTTTTTCATTTTAATAGCCCATGAATAAACATTTTTGTTTGTTTGTTTTTTGTTTTTCCTGAACAATTTCCCATGCTTTACTTAACGTGGAAAATTGAAGTCTGCCTTCTTGTTTCAGGATTGTTTTTCAATGTATTCCTTCTCGCATAGGTTCCCTCATGCAGGGTCAATTTTCTGCCTACATTACAATTCCCACACTCCCATCGGGAASCAAGACGGCTCTGTCAGAAGCGGGCGAAAGGAGACAAATGGATCTGTGCTCCAGTCTAATAACCTTCCTGCAGAAGACAGATGTGCGAATTGCAAAAGTTTCACCTGCAAAATCCCTACTGGTATTCTAATTAAGGACTAGATCTCTTCAACCAAAGCAGGGAAAAAAAAAAAAAGTCTGTAGAGAAAGAAGGGGGAGGAAATAAWTGATGGGAAGTGGCTCAACATCCTTCCAGAAACCTTTTCTGAGGTCTGGATTACACACAGACGTGGTGCATTTTAAGGTATCCGTGTAAGGATTTACTCGTATTTGAAGGATCTGTAAATAGCATAAAAMTCTTCAGACATGCTCTGACTCTGCTTTCCCGTCTTACTGCTCTTAGTTGGTCTACAAGACTCTGATTTTTCATGCTGAAAACTGTCTTAACGGTGTCTTTTTTCCTTCTTTTTCTCCACAAGGACGAGGCAAGCTGGAAAAAGGCCTTCACACCTAGTGCACATGCAGCTGTTAGAATTAAACCAAGGCAGCTGCCACCCGTTACCCTGCATATCTCACCCCAAACCACAGAAAAAGTAGCCTGTGATTTATACGGMCCATCGAAAACCCAGTCCTCAATATGAAAAGATAATAGATAAAACTGGCAACGTTTTTAAGTGCTTTATCACATAATTCTCTTTGCACAACATTTTTTGTGGAAAATCTCCACTTTAGCACATATCCTGTTTGAAAAAATAATTTTTAAAAAAATGTATGTATCACAAAAGATTTCATAGTGTTTCAGCCAGCTGGTGAGTCATATTCTAACTTCAATAATTCAAAACACTTGAAAATAACTCATTAATGCCCTTAATGCCTTTGGAAATGACTTCTTTATCAGCAGTACCCTCTTCATAGAAATGCTAGATGTGTCATGTGAATGTTGCAGCCTTGTTAAATGAGACTCATTAATTTTACTCTTGAGCAATACTACATTCTGATTTTAAAAGACTTAATGGCTAAATATCCCTCTTAGTTCCTCACCTCACCTTGCTTTTCTTTATCTATAAAATATGTGGGTAATACTAAACATCAAAAGTTGCAAGGAGACCAAACATAATGTCCAAAAGCAAGTGGATCAAAGGAGCAAATATTTTCCTGTGGTAATTCCACATATATTAGGATGAAGTTACTGCCTGAGTTCTCATAAAAAGAAAAGAAATAGATATGAAAATGTATTCAGAAATGCAATAAATTTATCATGAGGTACCTCTCTGGAAACTCCAATATTCGGAGATTACCTGAGCAGTATAAACAGTCAATGAATTTTCCCGAGCTTTAAACAGGACAACATTCGCTGTGTTCCCAAGCAGAAAAAAACCCTTATCCACGATGACAGCAGTAAACTCTTATTTTACATTAGCTCACTCATTAGGAAGATTTCTGAGGCTTCCCGTTGTCAGCACAAGTTCACGGTACCCACTGGGTTCTCACAAGGTGCTCACAGCTGCAGCCCAAAAGCATCACAGCGGCACCAAGCACTTTTGCTGCAGGTGATACAAATATTCTTCTTTATTTCTATTATGGGCCTGCGAAAAGGCCTCAGTCATGATGCAATGAAGCGCAGAAATGCATGAGCTTATATACCTTGTGCAGACTTGGTTTTCCTCCAGAGAATGAGCAAAAAATCGTGTTTTGCTATAGCAGCACAGCCAGTTCTAGGGCTGCAGGAAGCTGTGCAAGGCTGTGAGTGGTTACCCTGCCAAACACTCTGCCTCTTTATTAGCAGCAACAGCAGAAACGGCTGAGCAAGACAAAAAAAGAAAATACAGTGGGTCGGACCAGTTAATTCCCTGTCTTCTCTGGCTTGCACAAAACTCACCTATGCCACAAGCACTTGTTTTCTAGGTATCAATTACAACTCTATCCCTTCCTCTCCCTTCTACCGAAGGAAAAAAAACAAGYATAGCACTGTTAAATACCATACAGAGGAAAAACCTCATTAAAGGGAGTGATGCCACAGACAGGACATAGCACTTGCATCACCTGATTTATCAGGCCTCCTTTCTGGTCCGAGACTTTCTTTGTGGCTATAACCACAYGAAAGAGCAGCCTTTTCTTTCTAATTAAAACTCATATTCTGTAGAACAAAGCAGGAGTTTCACAGTGGATGAATGGACAATATGCAGCCTGTTCTTGCTGTTTCACATCCTTTCAACAACTTGATTAAAATTAAGAGGGAGCCTAAACGTATTCTATGAACTGGACCCCCACGGTGCAAATGGTCTGGGTTTCAGCTGGACCAACCAGCCTGAAATAAATGTCTGAAAGAAAGACACTGCTGTAGGGATGTCAGGAAAAATGGTATATACCTCATTTATTAATGAGGATCAGCACTAAACTTCCCCTAGTTTGTTCTGTAATCTACAGCTAGACTCTAATTTAAGGAAAGAGAAACTTTGTAGAGAACAAAGTCTTCCAGATAAGCTGTGTCTTAAATGCCTTGTTTCCATTTTTTATTAGAAAAAAAATCCCTGCCAGAAGGCTTCTGTTGCTTCATTTTAACTACCACTTGAGATGTTTTCTTACACTGGTTTATATACCCCAGTGATAAGATTCTGCCTAAAAGCTTCAGTGTTCTAGAAGATCTAGATAAAAAGATAAAAAAGAGTTGTTTGTAAAGTTAAGCTTGAATATTTTACTATTACTTTTACAGTAAGATTATTGAGCTGTATGAATTCTCCTTAACCCAGATTTCCATGTGATCTCTTTTTTAAGACCTGCAATTATCTGGTTATTTTGCGACTATATCTGCAAAATTCCATTTCCCTTTTGCACGTGTCTCATCTTTCAGCTGCTACGAATTCATTTGGTGAGAAAGCTGGTCCTGGAGAAAAAAGCTGACACACAGCAAGGCCGTGCAAGGTGACAGCACAGACTGTGGGACCCGGCTGGACAGATGTGCTCTTGTTTCGAAAGGGCTGTTAACTAGATATTCCCACAAAGCGGATGCCCTTGCACTCCTGCAATCCGTGCGTATTCAGTATTTCCAGGAGGGAAGAACTGTGGCAGTGCAGGGCTCAGAAGGAGAAGCATCACAGCCCTACATCCCTTCCCGCCTTCCCTGGGGTCTCCGCTTCTCCGGCGTGCCCCGGAAAGGCGCTAGGTCCATGTGTAGGTTACACGTGCACACAGCGAGTRTATTTGGCTGCACGGAGTAGTTATTTGCGGCAGCAAGAATGACCCTGCCTGACACATCCGCTCCGGAGCACTTCGGGAGCCTGTGGATAGTCCACGGCTACCTGCCGCTGCTGGGAAGCCTGTCAGGATGCCTGCCCTTGGAGAAGCTCCAGAGCCCACGTGTGACRACTCCAGGGAGCTCGCAGGAAGCAGCAGCCCATTTACTCACCGTGCGGGCGCTTCCTATAAATGTATTTATAACGCTGGCATGCCTGCCTTACCGTAATCTCAGGGGTTTGTCTGGGTCGGAGCGAGCCGTAATGGGAACCGTAAACTTTTATGCTTGCCCTCTCTAGAAATTGTGTCGAAACTTTTATATCTGAGATTTTTCACCTTTTGCTGCCTTCTCCGGCGATCTTACTCACAAAGCAGCTCCATAAAGAATTTTAAATAGCGCGAGGTGCAGCCGAGCCCGATCGCTGTCTGCACCTGCTGCAGCTTCTGGTCTAGACACCTGACAACAGCAGCCYGGTTGTCACTGTCTGACGAGCTTTTTCCTGCAATAACATCGGTGAAAAATATTTTTGTTATTCTCGCTACCTGCGTTTGCGCCGCAGACAVCAAAACAGTGCTCAAGACAATTCTTCCTTCCCGCAGATATGCAAGGATTTCTTTATTATCTTCCCCTCACCAAAAAAAAAAAAAGGAAAGAGAAGAAACAAAACAGAAATACTTTAGAGGTATCTATGTTATTATTATTTTGTGAGGCTTACTGCGAGACTTAGGAATGGGAGCAATTATGGTCATGTAAAACTCTGGTTTGCTTCACAAAACTRCTGCTGAAAAGTTACATTTTTTTTTTCCGTGCGCACCAAAAAACCTGATGCAAAATGTGTCTCACACTATGTAAGGAAAGTTGAGATGCACAGTTAACAGACAGCTTGCAAAACCTCCCATGACCTTCCTGAGGAAAGCAGCAATTACCATGAGAAAAGTCAGTAATTGTCCATTTGCCAAGAGTTATCATAAAATGATACCTAGGTACAGCTTTCCGCACACAGCAGATGCACTTGGGCAATCATTTTTTGGCAAGGGGCACTTGAGAACCACACAAGTGCTATCTCACCCGGCGAACCGAAGCGAAACTCAGGGGAATACATCATTAATGCTCATAAAGCCTATGCGAGTCCTCACTTGACAGCCGAGGCCATTTACACAGACATAATGTCATGGTCCTGCAGCAGAAAAGGAGACTTTCCTACATCCCTAATGAAATTCTGGAACACAGCTTCTCTCCTGCTATCTTTGGCTCCCCAAAGACCCCAMGCAAACCAAAGTTGGGGCGAGATGCTCAAACTCTCTGCAGCTGCAGAGGTTGTGCCACCTAAATAGAGAGCCACGTGATGCTGGTGACTGTGACCAACTGTCATGCACGTTCCCCAGGATGCAATTTTTTCACACACACATTTGATGAATATACCTGTCACTGTAACAAACAGCCCTGCCAAGCTGTAGGAAGAGGAAATATGCAGTCTTCCTTCCAGCCCACAGCATTATTTGTTCATCAAATCCAGCAATTTATCCAAGTTATACAAACCAAACCAAGAAAAACATGYRACTAGTTCWGAAAATCACTTCATTTTAAGGAGATCACAGAATCATAGAATGCTTAAGGTTGGAAGGGTCCTCTAGAGGTCATCTAGTSCAACTCTAGTCCCTGCACACACAGGGTCACCCACAGCATGTGGCACAGGGTGRTGTCCAGGCGGGTTTTGAAGATCTCCAGAGAAGGAGACTCCACCACCTCTCTGGGCAGCCTGTTCCAGGGCTCTGTCACCCTCACTGGTAAGAAATTCTTCCTTAAGTTCCTGTGGAACTTTTGGTGCTTTATTTTGTGGATGTTTCCTCTAGTCCTATTGCTGAATAGAGGCCGGCCCCATCCTCCTCACTCCCTYCCTTGAGGTACTTATACACACTGATCAGATCCCCTCTCAGTCTTCTCTTCTCCAGGCTGAACAGGCCCAGCTCTCTCAGCCTTTCCTCATAGGGCAGATGTTCCAGACCCCTAATCATCTTTGTGGCCCTGCGCTGGACTCTCTCTAGCAGCTCCACATCCCTCCTGCACTGGGGAGCCCAGAACTGCACACAGTACTCGARGTGCGGCCTCACCAGGGCTGAGTAGAGGGGCAGAATCACCTCCCTCGACCTGCTGGAGACGCTCTGCTTAATGCACCCCAGGATCCCATTGGCCTTCTTGGCCACGAGGGCACACTGATGCTTCATGGTCAACTTGTCGTCCACCATGATGCCCAGGTCCCTCTCTGCAGGGCTCCTCTCCAGCCTGTACGGGTGTCTGGGGTTATTCCTGCCCAGGTGCAGGACCCTGCACTTGCCCTTGTTGAACTTCATGAGGTTACTCGCCGCCCAGCTGTCCARTCTGTCCAGGTCCCTCTGGATGGCAGCGCAGCCCTCAGGGCTGTCAGCTATTCCTCCCAGTTTGGTGTCATCAGCAAACTTGCTGAGGGAGCACTCCATCCCTTCATCCAGGTCGTTAATGAATAAATTGAACAGGACCGGACCAAGGACTGACCCCTGGGGGACACCACTATCCACAGGCCTCCAGCTGGACTCGGCACCGCTGATTACTACTCTCTGGGCCCTGTCATTCAGCCAGTTCCTAATCCACCTCACTGTCCACTCATCTGTGCTACTCTTCTGGAGCTTGCCCAGGAGGATGCTGTGAGGGTCGGTGTCAAAAGTCTTGTTGAAGTCCAGGTATATGACATCAACTGCTCTACCCTCATCTATCCATCTAGTCATCCCATCATAGAAGGCTATCAGGTTAGTCAAGCATGGTTTCCCCCTGGTGAAAGGGGGAAAGCCAGCCATGCTGGCTACTCCTGAGCACCTTCTTCTCCTCCATGTGCCTGGAGACAGCAGCCAGGATGAGCTGCTCCATCGCTTTTCCAGGGATGGAGGTGAGGTTCACTGGCCTCTAATTGCCTGATGTATCCCATCAGYGCCCACGGATTTGTGGGTGTCAAGTTTCCTCAGGTGCTCTCTGACCCAATCTTCCTCTACCCAGGGCAAGTCTTCCTCTCTCCAATCCTCTTCTCTTGTCCCTAGGGMCAAGAGGGGACCACTTGGGAAGATGGAAAAAGTATCATGACTTGTACCTTTCTRGATTGGTTCTGCTGAGACAGCCATGTGAGCAGTCATTGTAAACAGATYACAGCATGTATTAACCAAATCAAAAAGAATGAGCCTTAAGATTTTTTTTTCCCCCCATCGTACTTTTCTTGCAAATCACATACTCGAGCTCAGACATYCAGAATCTGAGACGTGCTCCATCTGGGCTTTTTCCCCCTGCCTCAGCACATAACAAGAGAATGAAGCATTCCCTTTTTTTGCCCTACTGCAAGCAGACTCTCCTGCCTGTTGTGAATTAGATTCACCACCTGGGCATCTCCCTCTGTGATCACCTTTCATTGCTAATAACCAGCTCATTCTGCTTTGCTACAGTGAGAGCTTCTGAGTTAGTTAAGCCAATGATGTTTCAAATGCAAGAGCGTTCAAAAGCTTCCAATCAGTGCCTAAATTAGTGCCTTTTTTCATTTTTTTTGGCATATTGGCTCCTGCTTTTGTCTCCTTTACCCATGAAGTGTCTTTCTCACAGGGCTCTCTACATCTTGGTCCAAGTCGTTCCATTTTGAGCCATTCTTTCTGAAAGGGTTTTGTGCACTTCTTCCCAACACTTATTTCTGATTGTGAAGTCTGCATATCTGCCCTTCTCTCTCCTGACTCCCCAAAATATTTTTAACCAGAAACAACAGATGGAAAGAACGGATGTATTTCATTTAAAGCAAGTATCGGCTGCCTATCAAGTCAGATGCTTGTACTTCCTTTCCCTTTGAYGGTCATTTTAAGAGAAAGTTATTCCAAAAGGGAAGTAAATCACCCATTTGCAGTGCATCATCTTCTAGCTTGTGTATCCATAAGCATTTTTATGCATCTCTTAAATAGGTCATATTCCATAGTGATTTGTAACCTGGAGAACCATTTGATTTCAAAGGGGCAGCACAGGGTAGGAACCAAAGGAGGAATCTGACCCAACCATCTCCCTGAAAAGGGGGACTTTCAGAGCTTCTATTCTCTATTCCTGATGCATCCTTTTGGAGATGGGGTGATAAAACCCAACGCACAGTTCAAGGTGAGCTCCCACACTGATTTACCCAACGGCCATGCAGCATTTTCAAGAGTATTCTCTATTCTCTCCCTAGCACATCGCAACGTCTCGCTCTGCTTTTAATCATCGCTGAACACCGGGCAACGGCTGCGCTGAGCTGCTCACAATGACAGCCAGGACTTTTTCCCCAAGTAGTTATAGTTAATTTAGATCCCATCAATGTATCAATTGTTCCTTCTAGTGTGCCTTACCTTGCGGCTGCCACAATGAATTTCATCTCCCATTGTGCTCGCCAGATACCTTGCTTTGTTACCATCCTTTGTAAGCTACACTCAATAGTTTTGAGAAAAGAGTTTCATGGGAAAATTGGCTAGTTCACAACTCTCATCTTTTCCTGAACAGTACAAATGTTCGCAAGGATGCAATCTTGACTATTGAAAGGAGCACTAGAGGCAAAAATATATTAAATACCTATACCTCACTGGTCACTGCAACTTTCTTCAGTACCAACTCTCTGACATTCAGAAAAAAAGTAGAATACTTCTGCTTCTGATGTGAGAAAGACATTTGGCTTTCTTACTTAATAAATTTAATTTCCTTAGTAAATAACATACCAGCTTTACCTTGACAGTCTAAGGAGGGTATCAAAAAAGCTATAGAGAACTAGAAGACAAGGAGGCAAATATTTTTTGAACTTTGGGCAAATGCAGTGGTGTTTTCTGCATCCAGAGATGAAATTTCTGGCAGAGAAAGCTCTGATCACCCTGGTATCTTGCTGAATTGCTTTGYTTTCTTATGATACATCATCAGTATTTTAGATAGCACTGTTTGGGAATATCCAAGCTACTGCAACACCGAATACATCACTTCCCTGCCAACTCATCTTTCACTGCTCTTTAGGCCTTTCCCAGAGCTTAAGGTGACCTTGTAACTTATGAAGGAAAAAAATGGCATTAACATGTAACAAATGATTGACCTATCTGGATGGCAGCTGGTGACATGCCGCAGGCTGTAAAGTTCAGATACTAAACTTCACCCTGAATGATAGATGTTAAAAAGCAGAGATCATTCATATTATATCAGCAACATTTTCAAAAATTTGGGGAAAGAAAAGGACCAAAGTTCAGGGAGTGCATGAGGGCTGAAAGGGCCTTTCGGGGATGTCAAATTAAAGCTTATTAGGTATGAGGATGCTGGAGGCTCGCTTAGCCCGCAGAACGGTATCGGAGACTAATCCCCTTGGAGCACTCAGGCTGCAGAAGACAATAGAGCTTCTGGAGCTCAATATTAGAACTGATGCAAATTTTAAACAGTAAGTCCCTAAAATCCGTTTTGTTCAAATTTAAAAAGTGATAAAATTGCCTGTCTTCCCTGTTGCCAAGAGACATTGGAGTAAGAATGAGCGATACTTGTTAAATTATAGGGAACTGAAGATTAAGTTTTCGGTCTGAACCAGGCTCACTATTCTCAGCTATCACTGAGTTGCTGGGTGATTCACTGAGAATTAGGRACACTTCCACTTATTCCTCTTCAAAAGCTTTTGAAAGCTCTTGATTCTACCCTGATGCAGAAAACACACTCAGGAAACCTCAAGGTAACTTTGGATGGGAGGAATTAATTTGCTTCTCAGAGTAGGCACTTGACCAGTCAGCGGATGCTCAAGCCTCAAGACTACTACGCAAAAATCAAGTCAGACAGACCTGCACTGCTGTCAAACTTTGACAAACTAATCACAAAGATACTTCAAATCAAAGACTGGCCTACTTTTCATTTCAGACACAACTATGTTGATTGATTTGAACTTTGGGTTCTTCCAGTCTAAATAGAAAGGAGCATACTATTGAATTCAGTTTCCTATTGCTATGCCTACCATAAGATACTGATCCTGCTGCCAGATTTCCACAATGCCAAAAAAMCAAAATTAATCCAGTATTTCTGGACCATATCTTTATTTATGCATATGACATGATGTACAGTGTCTATGAAACTCAGACTAAGGAAAAAGGGCGAAGCATTTCTGCTGTCCAATTTCAAAAGTTAATTCCTTTCTATCCTTGAATCCAGTTGCTTTAAATGGGAATCATGTACATGCAAAACAGCACAGTTAACCCAGCAGGTGTTTCCTTATTGCCAAGGCCTATAAGCTTTAGCCTGCATGAAAAATAGGCAAAAAAAATACTCTAGTTGTTCTGCAGCTGTAGCAATAAGGAAAGATTCCCCACTTCATGATTATGTCTATCATGTGCTTTTTGAAGAACTATGGATCAAAAATACTCAGATGGCTCCTCACACTGCAAGTTCTGGACAAGTACTTTCTGCCTCTTGGAAACTCTTTGCTGGCTCTGGATGAAAAATTCTCACTGAGAGAAGTTTTCATTCAGCATGCCAAAGGAATTGGTCTAGCTTCGAAATGACTGAAACATTCTCTATTCCAASTAGCTTGGGAYAATTTTWTTTTTTWATGTTCTTCCACATGTCTGATCTGTACAAGTATTTCCAATGGCTTATCATGCTACAAAGGCATAAGATTTTCATTATATACTAGGGCTCTTGGACATCTTTAATTTATATACTGAGGCTTAAGGCTGTTATAACTTTTTCTCAGTTTTCAGTATGGAAAATGTTTGTRGACTTTTTTACAGCTATTTTAGTAGTAGATTTTTGTTGCTTTTTTTAAAAAATAAACCCCTCCACCTCCCATTAATAATATACTAGAGTAAAGCTTGCATGCTTTAAAAGCCAATAAAGGTAAATAAGAAACACTTTTAGAATATATTTAGCCTACCMAAACTTCTACAAAACTGCTATATACTTCTTGAAAATTGATAACATTAATTATTGCATTTTTAACATGTGAGTGAATGTTTGCAGACCTGTCGCAAGCATACTGCAAATAATGAAGTAGGAAAACTCACAGAAACRATGATTTGTGCAAGTATTTCCATATTCTCTTTTCTTCATATGCTTTAATATTGCTATCTTATTGCTAACTACCTATATATTCCAGGTTCTTGTCCCTTAGAGAACGCCACGTGAAGCTTGCTTCCTGCAGATATTTGAAAGAGGATTTTCTTTACTGCCAGCATAACCTCTGCCATGCATCTGAAAGTCAAACTGTTTTTCTTGCTTCATACATCACTATCAAAAGTAAAAAATGTAGAGGTCACGGAGGAAAACTTTGTTGTTCCTTAAATAAACAGAAATAAATTTGTTGTTCTTCGATTTTGTAACGCCTACGGCAGGAGAGTCTACTTCGTCAGTAAGATAATCAGCTGCTCTACAGTAGAGAATGTAAAAAATACACAAGGAATAGATACAACACAGCCATAAAAAGATCAATTTTAGATTTCTGGTCTTATGTGTAGCTGTATTATACAGAAGGTTACATATCAAAATACTGAAAACTCTTTTTTGATAAACACATACTGTGATTTTAAGGGGGGAGGAGGAAGGGGGAAGAAGTTTGCTTCACGGCAGTAATATAATCAAGTCCTGCTTTCCAGACCTGCCGTTATCAGATATTAGATTGCATTTGTTGATAAAGAGAACAGAAAAGGTTAGTGAATCTGGCTCCACTGAATGATGAAACCTGCATCCACTTCACTTGGTCAGGAATTTCACCCTGTATATCTGAGGGCTCAGAATTCATTATCTTTCACATTCTTCTCCTAATCATTTCTAATGAGAACTGTATAAACATTAAGTGGAAATGGCAACACTTAATTCAGCTAAAAAAACCCTCATGCCTGAGAAGACTTCTTAGTTATAAAAAGTGTTTTCACATAGGTATAGCTTTTAGTTGGATGTTGCTTGTGCAACAGAACTACCTGACACTTCTTATTAAGCATGTGCTTAATTCTATGCAGAACCATTAATACACATTTTGACAAAATTATGCCTATATAACAGGTCTCCCACTAACCATCTGTGTATTRCTTTTCCCTTCCTAGCCCTCTGTTTTTACTTTTTGGTTCTCATGCAATGGTTAGTTTAGTAAGAAAAAAATTCCTCTCCTGAACTGGTCATTACACTCAYTTATAGTTAGTTGTTTAAATGCATTTGTACAAATCAAATTCTTCAAATCAACATAATAATGCTGTCTATAAAACTGCCATCAGTACTTACATTGGTAGCTGGTATTCTCAAGTATATTTTAGCTTTCTGCCTAGGATTATTTTGCATCTGGTTATCTTGATTGTGCCCCTCTATCCATGGCTTAACTCTGCCTATACAGCCACATTACTTCAGCAGAGGTGTAGGACCCTAAATCCAGCCTGGAAGTTTCTGTGTGTCCATTTGGTGACCAATAGATTATCATGTATCATATGCAGTGGGTATGAATTCAAGGAGACACATTCTTCTCACTGCAAGCTTGAATCAATGCTGCTCAGACCGTTGAACTCACAGCATAGGAAAAGAGTCTTCAAAAGTCAAAGTGCTGACCAAAAGTTGCTGATTCTCACATTTAAAAGTCAGGTCCTCTGTTCATTGGGGCCGGATGCTGCCAAGATATTAATTCCCCTATGCTGTATYTTCATGCAGCTCAAACTTTGAGTTGGAAAGCAGGAGAACTGCTCACTGTCTCCATTGCTTCTTCTCTAACACAATTAAAAATAGCCCCAAGGATAATTTTGGAAGTCTTTTTTGGTTTTTTCTTTCCACGTCAGCAACAGCCAGAGCATAGATATCATCTCACACCAAAAGGGTTTTAAATTCTTACAGCTTTACTACAGGTAGTAGTGCTGTACAGGGTCGTGTTGCCTCAATCTGTTATTCAACCAGCCCATCTGCTTTATCAGGTTTCAAGATTTTTTTTCACCTTTGATAGGAGGGCATTTCATTATTTTCTGATCACTGTGCAGCTGAGGAGATAAATGCTTTCAAAAATATTCCCTTGCCCAGTGGCTTATGATACATGCCACTTCACACAGCTGTGATTTCTTGGCCCCAGCTGAAGAGGAAGCAGCCTTGTGGTGCAGCTGCAAGCATATTTTGCTTTTGTGCGAATGAACAAATRTTGCAGAAAAAAAGAAAAAAAAGATCTCAGACGCGAAGCCTTAAGCTGGCAGAAGCAGCGTACATCATTCAGGTGAACTGCTTAATGCCTACAGGGAAAGTGCTGGCTGCAAAGTCCCTGCCTCAGCCTCTGCCAACAAATTATAACAGTAACGGGGATAGAAAAGGAAAATAGAGTGTAGGTTGTTGTACTCCAACTGGTGGAAATGTTGAGCTTTTGTTTAGATTTTATAAGTCTAATTCTGGTATTGTTTACTTATCCACCAGCTTAGAATATGGTTCAAAATTATTGAGGTATTTTTGGCACATAGTATGAAGAGGAGAAATTAACCCACACTTTAAGCTCCTGGTTCCTGGTTCACATTAACATACATTTTTAATGAGGTTTTATTGAAGAAGTCTGTCTTCCAGTTTAGTAATCTCCTTAAGCAAACCTGTTWAAAAAAGCAGCAGGTAAAAATCCTATAAATCTCTTACAATGTCTTGTCAGAAAAGAGGTACTGGAGGAACTCTTTGCAAAAGTCTAGACCACCACCTTTCATCAGCAACTCCGGCTTCATACAGATCATTCATATCCTCAYAGAAGGTGCTGATGAGTGCTATAAGTTGGGAATTTTGCTTTCTCTCATTCACAGACTTCTGCAGATTTTAGTTCCTTAAGGATTCTAGCTCACTTATGCTAATTTAAGCACTTTTAATCCCTTCAATCATGAGCAATTTCTCTTAGGCATTCACTTTCTTTYATAATACTCAAATGGTGAGTCCATTTATAATTATTACCTTAGGATTTTATTTGGTTATTTCTGCTCACTGCATGTGCTCCATCAAGTAAAAAAAGTACTTTTGTTTTGAAGTGGTTTCTTAAATTTAAGAGRTTTTTACCATTAAGCTGAAAGGGGAAAAAAACTTCTCAACTTTCCTCCAGTTGTCATTGAGTTCCAGCAGTATATCACAATCCTAAAAAAGACCAAATTGCAGTAGCTCATGTATAGTAGCAGAATTAACCTTATCTATAAGGAGCAATCTTTCTAGCTCCCCTGAAAAGGTGACACCAAGAAGGCAAAATAAATATTTTGGTACAGTTTATCAGGCCGTGTAAGGCCATCACATTCCCAATGAGTTATGATTCTTTTTTTTTACATACCTTGCAGGAGATTGCCTAAAGAAATGGACATAATTTTTTGGAATAAACTATGTCAATTATCTAGTTTTCTGCAGCTGATAATTTTTTTTTTCCCCCCTAGTGCAGTTAGATGGCCAGTAAAATATAAAACCGTCCAGGACTATAATCAAAGGGTATTTCTGTAAATCACTCAATGACAATCTGGGGCAATCTTCAATTACTCTTGGGACAGATTTTTCCAATTGACTAGACAGCGAGTGGCAAGAAAGATTTAAGAAATGCCTCGCAAGTGCTGATCGGAGAACTCGGTACCAAATATCATCAATCTGTATCCTTCTGAGACCAAAAAGCATTGCAAAATAGGCTATTGAACTCACATAAGCATCGAGTTACAGAATTTTATATCTAGTGATTCAGCGTCTTGGGATTTTTAGTATTAAAGGGAATTGTAAAGGCTCGTACTTTGACTGTTTGCAATTACCATGTACTTCATTAGATTAATGGTTTAGTACCAGAAAACTGACCCACTTTCTGTTCAGGAGATACTCAGTAAAGCATTTCATTGGGTTACCTGTAGTAACCTGGGTCTTTTCACTGTTGCTAAAAAAAAAAGGATGAGCAAACTAAAACAGTCTGAACTAAAATATAGCTAATAGTCTAATACATCTTTGTGGTTGAGTAGACACCAAGAAATAAAAATCTTGCTAAAACTGGAAATAGATATGCCAAAATTGGATATATAATCTTTAGATTTCCAATCCTTACATACATTTAAGTATAGATATAAATACAGAAAAGGAATTAGCCCAAATTCCAGCAACATAACTGTCCCTTTACACAGCTCGAGCAGCATAAAGAGGTTTTACATTAGGTATTGTCATGCCAGTAAATTCAACAGCCCACTTTGCTAGGAGAGTCCCGAGAGGGGGTAAATCATCCAGATTCCAATCACTCTGCTATGCTTGTCTTTCAAACATTGTACTACTTAATTATTTCATGTAGCTAATTATTTCACGTAGCTGTTTTAACTCTTGCAGGAAGAAAGTGGAAGCACCACACGATTGATGTACCGGTTCACTATAAGGACATCTTCCCTCCACAGAGGCATCAACATTTTACATGTCTCAAGGCAAACATTTTTAATTTGCTGGCAAACAGCATTGAACAAGATGACAACCCTGCAGTATTCGGTGCGGTTTTGCACCGGTGCTCACTCAAGCATCTCCTTGGGTTGTTGGTTGTTAATTATTGACATGTATGCCCCCAGCTAACAGAAGTTGTCAGCCTAAATATCAGTAGGTGAGATGAGGAATTGAGATTCCTGACAACTTCTCAGCCAAACAGCATTTTTTTTAAAGCAATTTTAGTTTCCTATAAGAATGCCAGACATCTCRCAATAGCAAAATATTCTCCTCAGTAACAATTTAGATCCTCCCTATTTCTGAAGGCAAACTGTTATATTTAGGCAGTCTCCAAGATGATGGTTTAGAGGAAGTCTTCCATGCAATTCACTTCTCAGCACATATACTTTGCCCTAAAGGTCTGGCTTTTGAGAACCTGCAAGAACATAATGTATATCCTGCTATATACATTACATATGCAAGGTCTGAGTTTGCTCCTAAGGCCAAACCCAAGGACTATTGCTAAGTCTGTGTGAACACCCTGTAGGTTCCAACGTTCAGCTTGGTGCAGGACAGCACACCGAGATGTAGACTAACCAATTTTACCAGCATCATCTCCTTCACACAGTTCAACTTATCCTTAATGATTCCTGACTTTACCAAAACACCAAACAGGAACATTTTGATGCACCATGTGTTATATCTGTACTCATTTCTGCACTGAAAGACTAATTAAAATGCTAATTAGTATTCCTATCTCTCCCTATTATATTTGTATTCAGAATTGCAATAGATGCAATCTGTGTGTATTTTTTTATAATTCAAGTAGTTTAAAATTAATTTGAAAACATACAACAGCAATCATATTCTAATTAGTAAGATAATCAATTAATAAGCTTGTAACTAATGGTTCTCATGTTGTAGATGGAGATCATTTCAACAAGGATGAAATGTAATCTCAGTATTTTAGAAAAAAGATAAAAATTAGTGAATCTGTCCTACAGCTACGAGATGCTTCTGTTTAAGAGGTATCATTTTAACCTCTATACTCTGACAGTGATGCATGTGGCTACAGCCACACGACTTCCATTAAAATAACAGCTTTCCATGGCCAAAACAGCATGTTGTTCTTCAAGTATTTAGACTTCAGTTAATACATGCAAAATGATTACAGAAAGCCATTAAAGCAAATATTATAAATGAGTTCAAGAAAACAGATTATTTCTAGGGGGAATTAATTGAAGGATGCAGAGAAAGAATAGGGAGGAGGCGGAGATGAATAAACCTCRTAACACTGGCTTGTTGTGCCAAATGGCCTTTTCCCCTCTAATTGCAAACAAATTTGGGCTGCAAACAATTTCCTCCTTCAAGGTCCTACATTAGCGCTGGCATCTGGTTCCTCTGGGAGTCTCTTTCTTTGCTTTCCAGCCAGAAAACACATGAGAAACAAGAGAGTTTGTGATGAGCAGAACAAGGCAAGAAAGATAATTATTGCTTGCCAAGCCAATGGGTTGTTTGCTGGATTACCTCGGGGGCTGCTTTGGTCATGGTAGGTTTACCACCAAATTAGGACTACTATTAGGCATACCACTAAATTAAAGGCCTAATATTAGAATGATGGCAGAGGCTTTAAAATAAGAGTYTTCTGTGCATCTCCTTTACAATAATCTCTGCTCTGTGCCCTGAAGAGTCATAACCACAAATTTCCCAACCACAAATGTTCCCTCGACTGTGGGGCACAGGCAACATAATGGTCCCCTCCCTTCAACCAAGGTTGTTGCATTAGGGTGAAATGTGCTTATGCCTCGTGGGTTTCATCAGGTAAAGTTGCAAAACATTCACTATGGCCTTGCACTGCAAGCAAATTATATCCAGTCTTAACTTTTGCATCGTTAACACAGCTAATCCTATACTTTAATAATAAAAACATTTCAATATAACTGATTAGAAATGTGTTGGAATAATTTCCCAAAAAGTGTTTTTTCTTTAGCCAGTAACTTGCAGTTTTCTATTAAGAAAAAAATCAAGACAGAGCAACTTAGTTCTTTACATTTATTTCCACTCTGACTGCTTGACTATTGCTACTCCTACTGTGTTTCTATCCAAAAGACAAATGGGATCAAGGAAAAGAATTATGAAGGTTTATTTCAGTTTCTTCAGAATCAAAACTCTTATTAGCATCAGCATATCTTACTTGCATAGGCAAATTAATGAAAAGCATAAAATTAAAGTAGTTTTAAGTACATCAGTTTACTTTGTCTAGCACAACAGTTAAAATCAGTTGTACCTGTAGTAAATCTCTCTTTAGATTGTTAAATAACTTGTTCTCATGTGAGAGAAAAAATATAACATTTTAAGTACAGCATTAAAATAATTAAAATAACATTTCCACAGAGCCCTAATGACCACTAGGAACACTATGCAATGCAAGTGTTTGAGTACTCATTTTTCTAAATAAACTGGAGATTTAAAAGTCTCACCTATACTCATCTCTTTTCATAAAACTCCTSTATTCTACACTATTCTTGCACAAAATTTCACTTAAAATGTAAATTACATCTTGTACTCCACACACTTAGATTTCTTTGTGTAGCAATTACAGTTTCTTAAGCTACAGGGATAATTTATATACCTTGACCTTCTACATTCAGAGGAACACTGCAAGAAAATAATTTGCGTTCCACAACAAGGGAGATATCTTCTAGTCTATTGATACTAGAAACAAATATSTTTCTTTGGTGATATATAAGATATATTAGATAACAGGATCAACTCAATGGCTTCAGAAGTTCCTGGGAACAACGGTGGCAAAAGGTGCTAACTCACAGGACATCCACACGTTTACTCACATCCTCCAAACTAAACTTTACATGAATTCAGTGCATGAAGAAAGCCATTTAGTGGAAGTAGCGTGTAGTGACTCATTAGCTTGAGCAGTTTGAATGCTGAGGATACTTAAGCAAAGTGTTATACAATTAAAAACCCAAATGTAAGTGGTGGTGCAATACAGAAGTTAAATTACCAGGAAATATGGACATAATCATTTTTGCCATAAAGCTGGTAATAATGCTTAGGTGATAAATACTATAAAGAACATGCACATGCAGAGACTAAATTAATGGCAAAGAGCTAGGTCAGGAAGATCCTCTGAACTGCAGGTTATTAGTATTTATTCTCAGTAAAGCCAAAGAGGATTATCTTTTTTTTACAGGAAGGTCATTAATGAAATTACTTTCCCTGGGGATGACTGCTGTGAGCAATATCAATAGCCAAGCACAGTGTATCCAATCTAAATTTTTATGTTGCCCAGCGGTATCGTTGAGCGATAAGACGCCTGACTCATCCTTCTTGCTAGGCAATAAGACTACAGGAAGTTGAGCTTCCTCAAGATGTCATATAAATTTATAAAGGATGCCCTTAGGAAATAGCTTGGATAGTGAATTATGAAAACTAGAGTTTGCCTTATTTACTATTGTGGTGCATATGTGCACACTATAAGTAGGGTCCAGTAGATACCTAGGCAATCTGGCAGTTTGACACTGAAAGGAATAATTGTTTTTACCTTATAGATGACTAAAAAAACATACATAGAGAAAGCTTGAACAAGCTCGTGCATAGCATTCTTTTTTTAATTTTTGTCTCAAAAAGTCATTCATTTATCCTCAATTATCCTGAAGTGAGACATTCAGGGAAGAGCAGGACAAACATGATTAACAGAAATATGCTTTAAATATGGGTGTTATTGTCCAAAAATATGAGGTCAAGGGTAGAAAGCTGCAGTGCGGAAAGAAAAGTGCACATGCAGAARGATGACCAAATCCTGTCAGACAACCATAATCCATAAATGTTTTMCCATAATTTTAGTGTTAGCACTATTCACTCTTTACTCCTGCACATACCAAGGGCATTTCTGGAGGGTTAGAAAGCAAACAGGAGTATGCTGTAAATACTTGAGATTTTTGCTTAGATATTGCACCACATTGGACAAAGCTTTTCCTCATACAACAAGAAACACTGATGTTCTTCAAGAGATATTAGCAATATCTCAATTAAAACCCCAATGCACAGCTTTTGTACTGACATATATAGAAAAGACTTGGTTTACAGACTTGGTTTACATACAACTTACATATATACTTACATATATCAGCATCAGGTCAAAACTATTCAGGTGCATTTCAAATGCTTTCCAGTATCTCCAAAATTGACATTAATAGCCTTCATGGAGACTTGAGCATGCATAAATTGTGGATGGAAGAGATGCTTTTGTACACAGGTTAAAAAAGAAACAGTGACCTACACATACCTGRAAAATTAGTAGAAGGATAAAATATATTTGAGGATATCAGTCTGCTAAACAACCTTCAAGTATATTAAAATCAGCAATTTSTCCAACTTAAAAAATTATGGTTTTTCTTGCCATTTCAGTTTCAGCCTCAGGGTATTTGGACAATGCTGAMAGACTGTAAATTTGCTCAGTTCAGCATGAATTGTAATTCTTTTTTTTTCCCCAAAAAACCTGCCAGTAGAATTTTGTTCTACCCTTTGCATTTTAATTTGATCAGTTGCCCTTTGCTGTTCTTTTTTTTTTTCCCTAGACATATTCAATTGATCTCACAATTGTATATGTCACAGGAAAAAAAATAGGTTTATGCTACTTACATACACAGCTGTAGATAAGGCACAGTAATTTATCCTCTCCTTCTGCAAGAGTTTGAGAGATAACTGTAGACATGATTCTAATGGCACTACCTGAGGAGTTAAGCATTTGCATCTATGCAGAGTCCTGATGTTTTTAAAATCACTTTTCGTGGGTTTTGGGCACACTAACCAAACGATTCCAAAAGTTCTTTTTGATAAGTGATCTGCACACTCAAGGGCTGACTGCAGGTGGTAGTAGTGGAAGTGAGTAGAAGTCTTTGATTTTTCTTGATAAACACCCTGGGCAATGCATGCTAAAGCAATACAGACTCATTCCTAACTTTCCTAAAGGACTTCTCCAGATGTTTTCCTCTTTCAGAGCTGCCTTGGTCCCAAGATATAGTTGTCCTGGAAGTATTACTGTTCATCATGTGACACAAATGGATCACCCCCCCCAAGCTTTTACCTCTATTACAGARCTTCATATGAGGTTAATGAAGTTGACGCTGCATATCATGCAGTTCTGGTTTTGCATACATATGTTTCATGAACAAACCTTCTCAGCAAGTCAAGATTTTTCTCTCAGACATACTCCTTCTGTAAGCATGCTTTAAATTCTGTCTAGAAACCCAGTGGAAAATATACAATAGTGCTATGCAGAAAGAAGCTGGAATGAGTAGTGTGACCTCAAAAGATGCATGAGAAGAGAAAAGAAGCTCCATAAGAGAAGCCCTATGGAGCATTAGTGGTCAGGCTACAGGCTAACGAGACAGGATAAGTCTCAAATCAGTGCCACCAGCAGGCAAGCATCTTGTCCTCCTACCTGCTGGGTGGCCAGACAAGGAGGGAAGAGCTCTTTCTTTAGCTCACCTTCAGGTGAATCCCAAACACTATTTAAAAGCTGCTTCTATAGATTTGCTTATATAGATTTCCTAGGAAAGAAAACAAGCTATAAACTTGCTGATTTTTTAATTAAGACTTATTTCTCATTCCAGGCTTCATCCTGCTTTTGAGGTAAAGTAGGTCTTTGTCTCAAGCCGAACATATGCCTAAGAATGGTTAAAAAACATTCCATTTCCTGCTCAAATTAAGGAAGATTAGCTCCAGAAGGTGCTAAAATTTAGCTATAAACAGGATTTAACAATATTAAGAGCAGCATCCAAGCCTCCCAAAGCATCACTGGAAGTGAAGCACTGGTTCTCCAAACTGTGAGATATGCACGGAGAGCCCTGCCCATGATTTCCTTCTCTGGTTTGGAAGGACTGCAGATCTAGGTGTACTTAATTCAGATGTATCTAAGAATTAATCTTGCATTACATGAATGAGATAGGCAGGGAGMTTAGTCAGAAGCTGTGAATGTTAAAAACATGCATTTCACAGATGTTTGGCAAAATGCTTGCTGCTAACAAACCAGAATGAATAAAACAAGGAAAAGAAYGCAGACTGTTGAAAGCTAAAACTGTGGAACTGCACGCAAGAGAAGAGGCAGGATGAGGCTGCTGCACAGGGCAGTTCACCATCTCTTAACATTTGACAGARCACAGAAACCACAGATTCATTGCAGGGAAGCATATAGGCACATACACACCATTAACTGCACATATGCTGCAAATAAAGAAGACTATGTTTTGCTAAGCTGGATAAAGACAGTGATGCTCTTTCTACTGCTGATGCTTGTTTCTTCAGCTATTTGAGAATTAACAACATATATAAAGTGCCAGTGGCACCTATAGCTCGTAACATACTCAAAAGCTAAAACACATCCTATACACCATATGCCTTTACACTTCTATCTGAAGGGCCATGAGTATTTAAAATCATTAGGGAGCTTGTAATATATACATATGCTGCCTTCATAACAGCATAAAAATCTAGCATTAAGTGTATATACACAACAGCTTTTCTAGAATATCCCAGTGTTCTTATCCTTCAATTTGTTATACTTCACAAATGACTCTACAACAATCTGTATAACTTTCAATTATTAACTGCATTAATAAAAGCTACAATCTTTTTCAGCCTGGTGTGCTGCCAGTGCCGAAGAATTTGCAAATACATTCCATTTTTTTCCTATAAATTACAGTGATTGGTGTCTGCAACACAGATATATCGCATTAAAACACTAAGTAGCAATAAACAAGAAAAATCAAGCAAATTTTTGCATCACARTTTTGTGTTGTCATTAATAGTATTAGACAGGAGGGCCATGTTAAAGAGCAAATCACACTAGGATTTTATTGCAGTATTGAATAAATAATATGAACATTTAAACCATATTATCACTGATTCATCTAGTTTCATCTCAGTTCACCCTAGACTTGATTTAATATTATTAGGGTTACACAACTGAACAACAAGCAGGAAGGTAAGAAATGTAACRGGGCTGAGTATTTGGAGTCTCAGGATTAWAGGAATTCATAACTTTTAGTAGCTGATAAACACAGCTTCCTTCTTAGGACAGGAATCGCCACRGAGTGGTTGAGGTTGGAAGGGACATAGGGAGAGGTTCTGYTCCAACAGGTTGCTTGGTCCTTCTGAGGACCTTCTTGCTCACCAGCAAGACCAAGGCTATGCCCACAATTACTGCCCCCAGAGCCACATAGTCATACTTCATAGTCATACCCATACTTCATACAACAGCTCTCCCTGGCAGCATCATTGGTGCCTATGTGGACCTATGTGGAAGAAGAGTAGGGAGTAACAGACTAGTCAAGCAGTGGCAGCTTCTCCACACACACCCCTAGAAGAGGGGTCAGGGCAGCAGGTGGGATTACCATCCCCTGCAGTAGGAAATGTTCTGTTACACTCCTTATTTCCTTCTGATGGTCCCATATGGCCAGCACAGAGGCTCCATTGGACAATCCCCCCMGTTATGAGGGTGACAAACCTATTCCACGGCCACAAGTCACGAGAGAGCACAAACCTTCATCTCAGAACCAAGAGTCAGTACCTTCTACCCTGGGACTTTCAGCTGTCACCCATTGAGCAGCAGCTCTACCTGCCYCTCTGCAGTGGGAAGTTTGGGCTGCCTAAACCCCAGCTCTTTGGTAAGCTGAATTCACACTGGGTACTTGATCCCACTCAGCTTGGGGTAGAGGCAGCTGTGCTGCTAATTGGTTGGGCTGACAACTCCATGCAGTCCTTGATCAAGGGCAGCTGATGGTGCTTGTGATCAGCTGGTGGAGCTTGTTGACAGCTTGACAGACGACAGGGCCTCTTGTGGCTGTCCTTACCTGGTGGCAGCAGCAACACCCTCAAGTTCCTCAGATGGTTCCCAGGAATCTCCCCACAGTCCCAGGAGAAATTCCCAGAAGGTCTAGGTGAACTTGARGCAGAACCCAAAAACTGCTGCACAAAGTGCTGCTTCTATTAGCCCTGGCTCGGGTTTTGCTGTTGTGAATGCAGCATGTAGACCATTACTTATAGGATTACCTCATATCTCTGGAATTGACTAGCAAAATTCCAGTTTCAACACAATAAGTATTCCAGTGATATTTATTCACTAGAAGGAACTCAATCAGTTATGGTTATAAAGTGTATAATAGGAGTCCTGGCTGTCAACGATATTGTTCAGAAYAAATCTAAGAAACAATCAAGGTGTTTTATAGAAGAAGATAGTTGAAACAGCAGGAGTCTCTACAAAAGATATATCTACCTGTCAAAGCATGATTTTTTTCTGAACCCTTTCCATCAAGMCAGATAGACAAATGCAAGATCTGCCACCCTGATTGCTGAAGGAATATGGATCTTCGTGTCTGAAAGAAAAAGCAGGCCCTCAACCTGGAATACAAGAAGTAAATGGACCCTATTGTCATGCCTTTGATCCCTTTGAAAGAAGAATAAATAAACCTTAAACCAAAGTTTCWGAGAAAAAAGAAAAAAAAAMACTAGTGGAAAAGAGTCTTAGAATTTTAGARGCATTCAAGGAAACTYAAGGRARCCAATTGTGAGCATKGTTGCCACAAAGATCACTTTCTCAGTCTTAGAGGTTGAGTCATCTCAACTTCAATGGTGGGAGAAAAACCTTGGCAGGAKGTGGCAGCTCGAAGAGGTACCCAGGCACTCTTTGCTTCCAAGGACTCCTAGGATGGGTAGGCAAGGGAATGAATGGAATGAAGAGGGAGAAGGCAGAGAGGTGTGGAAAGGACTCGCCCTGTGAATTGATGATGGTGCTGAGAGCAGACCCTGGCTCTTAGGTGCCTTCCTTCGGTGTTTGCTCTGCTTGGCCTCACATTTCTCTCCTCCAAATGACTATTSTTTTTCTGAGAAAATGAAGTCAGAAGATACATGCTAAAAATGGTGGAGGCGGGGGAGCTGCACAGAAATCTTTGATAAGTGCACAATTTAATTCATTTCAATGGCATTATTTTGCTTTTATAAAGAGATTTACTGCTATTAAAGGAAAATGCCCGSTCCAAAATACCAAAATATACAAGTTTCCCAACTAAACAGAGTACCTAATCCATTGCAGTTTAATGAAATAATAGCAATGAGAAACAGCCTGCCTTTGCATTCTGATGTTTCTGCCAGATCCCTCACTAAGCCCCTCGAGAGGAAGCTGCGCTGCTTTTGCTGAACCTGGCAAACAGATTGCTGAGGGGCTCGAGATACTTTCCACCACTTATATACCACGCACTGTACTAGATRAAAGCTTTTCATTGAAACTGGTATTTTTAGCCAACCAGAAGTGACAGTTGGCTTGCCAAAAAAATAATACCTGGCACTGCAACTGTAATGTTGGCAAGAGAATATCTTGATTCTGCCKTGCTGATTTGCTCATTTTTAAAGGAATCCAGATCTTTAATATGTGGCTCAAGCTACTTATATAGCAATCTCCCTCCAAAATATTGCTGCAGTTGTATGATTGCAAATCACTTTGAGTGCCCTAGGCGCTTCTAGCGCCTCCAAATATGTTCACATGTGGTTAAAGCTTTCTTGGAGATTCAATAGGAGAGCATCTGTCCTGATATCTAGAAAAATGTCAGCTCTTACTGTTTCCAGGCACCTGGGTAGCTTAAATTTTTCAGGATAAATCTAAATTTTACCAGTAAAAAGACAGTTAATCCTCTTCTGGACTGGTGGGGCAGTGTGTTCATGTGCTCTACTATCATGATTCTTATTCTTGCCATAATACAACTGTCCTTTAGAACAGGTTAGTACCTGAAACCTCATCTGACATCTACACTGTAGGACATGTTGCAATTACTTATTGSAGTATATTTGTTTATAATTTTTATATAAAGGCTTAATATGAAACAGCAATGTATTGGAAGACCTTGTAGAGCTCTTTATTTCAAARCTTGAAGCATTGTAATCAAAGCTTTCCTTCATCTACTGTAACTTTTAAACACACAAAATCATTTCAGGTATTTTTTAAAGCCTGTGTTCGGTTTTCTCCCTGCCAACATCCAGTGTTTTCACAGAGCATTTATTTAGCATATGTGAACTAAGGCTCAGACGTTTGTCATTTGAAGCCTCAGCAAAGCATCAGTTGAAACGTGTTGCTTTTAATTCTGACTAAATCCACTGCAGAGACCGGGAGGAAAGGAGCCGCGATGCCCCTTCCGCGAGCACCTTTGTCCTTCCCTTTGTTCACTCAAAGCAAACCGACATCAAGGATTCTCCACACCAGCCGATGCTTCATATTTTTCACTTAATCCCACTTTACGGCTTCCCCACCCGCTCGTCTTTGACAGGGAGGATATACAGCTTGCTGTTATAAATACTTGATGATGACCCCGTCTCCCGTGCTCTTCATTCCAATCATAGCTCTGCCACTTACTATTCATGTCAGTTTAGAAATATAGAAGAACCATAAAAGTAAAACCTCTCCCTGCTCTCTTTGAATTATCTTTCAGAGGGCTATAAAAACAAAGCTGAAATGAGTTCATATGGAATTTCAAAGCACTGACGATTGCTGCTTCCCTCCCCAGAGGAGGGAGGGAGGGAAGTGCAATGATGTCTTCCCATTTCTGATTGAAAAATGAGCAGTTTCTGCGTCCAGCTTGTAAGATTTATTCAATGTTGCAATTTCAGTGGCCCACAGAGACGTGCACACGTCTTAGTTTTCGATTTCCATGTGCTTTTCAAGCAAAGTAAAATTACAATGTTTGTCTCCATGCTGCCATGGGTGGGAGATGAGGAAACTGTCAGGGAGAAGCTACRTCTAAATCGTGGCAGATAAAAATGTCCCAGGAGCTCTTTGGTTCCCAAACTTCTCCTTGAAGACRTGCATGACCACCGAATCTCTCTGCCCTCACCCCAGGCAATGGAAGGGTCTTTTTAAGGACACCAACTCCCTGCTTGTCATCTTCTATGCCTGATGTCTTCCCCAYGGAGCAGGATGGCAGGCAACGGAACTCCAAACCCTGAATCAGTGCCTTCTAAATGCACTGCTTCTAAAAGCACCATAGGTGAATGGTTATGGTGTTTTCCCTGGTGCAAAACCCTCCCCAGTGAGTGAAGAGAAAAACTCTCCCCAAGGAGATATGCAAAAATAAAAGCCTCTACTGCATTAAAGGGCATGRGTCTTATTGTGGCATGTCTTGGTGGATGTGGAGGGGAGAACTTTGGAAGTGGCAAGAGAATACTGGATACAAAGTCCAACAGAATGGAGAAACCCATATTGGATCACTGTCAGCCTTTTGGAAAAAGAAGTTGAGCAATTATACAAATTGGTGCTTTTTAGCAACTACCTCCTCAGCAGAGGTAACCTGCTCTGATGTGCTCAGCACGCAAGCAGAGGTCAAACACAAATTGAGTTTCAAATGCATGTGCAGTGCTAACGACAAGAATTTATTAATTACCCTGATGTTTTTATTAATCCATGAGAATTTCTGTGTGTTCCAGCAGGAGGGAAACTCTGCTGCTAAATCCAGGACAGCTTTTCGTAGATTAAACAGACTGGAGGATCTGGATCCTTACAGTAACAAAACCTGTATAATTTCCATGCATCTCTCAGGTATTTGTAGCTCCTATCAATTGCTTTGACCTGGGCCCCGTGTTTCTGAGACTCTTATTTTTGCAGATGACGATAGCCTTGCTCTGTAAACTTCATTTGCTGTCAGTTTATCCCCAAAAATTTGTGCCACACCCTCTCAGTCCTTTTGGGAAGAACAGGAGGAAAAAGCAGAAAATGTCTGGATCGCTTCTGCTAGAGCACAGCCGGACAGCGACATTTCTTGGTCCTTTGTATCCTTTTCTCTGTGATTGATTGGGATGTTCATGAAATGGAACATATGGATAAGGGGTTTAGCTGAAGCGATAAATATGCTAGACTGAATAGGGAAGCTTCCCTCATTTTGTGTGAACCTGCTGAAAAGCGAGCACTGGGCTTAGCAGAAGCCAGCACATTCCCCATGTGTCTTCCCAGAGCGATATTCCTGCTGGAAAAGCTCTGCRTTTACCATGCTAGCTGCCTGCTCATGCTGCTGCTTGACAAACCGTTCAGCTGTGAGTGACGGAGTCACGGGGCGTGCAATATGCCAGCCCCGACGTGTGCATGGGCTTTGCTCTTTTTGGTTTTTTTCTTTGGAAAGGTTTGTGGTTTGGCAGGTGCAKAAAAAGAAGTGCGGCACAGTGATTAATTTTAAGAGAACTGAATAGAGGCTACAGAAATAGCGATACTTTATCAGGCATAATTTTGTTTTGAAGTATATTATTTTTCCTCCTGCTGCTTTGTTTTCCCCTAAGCTCTGCACCCTCCTGTATCAGCTTTCCCCAGTTTCCATCCATGAAGGATTACTTCATGGGACACCTTGGTTCTGCTGAGAATGGGGTGGAAACCTGGCATGGCACATCATGCCTTGCCTGCCCCAAATCCTTGAGCATGTCCGGTATGGAGTGAATAGTGGGAAATGATGGACATGACCTACCCAGACTCTCCAAAGGACATCAGCCAAGTCCTTCACAGGAAGCTGCTACAGACACTAAGGAGTCCTGAGGTTAAAGGTAAAGCCCTGTTGTGGATTGGAAAGCAGCTAAGAGAAATGGAAAACAAAGAGCAGAAATAAAACGGTCAATTTTCAAGATGGCAAAAGGTTAACGCCGAGGTTCAGTAACTCTTGGAGTGGCTTCAAGGACGACACTTACCGCTCATGTAATTTACCAACAAACTCAAGCGAGCGGCAGAGATTCTAATATAGATGGCATTTGAAGAGGAGCCTTTTCCATACACACTTGGGCTTATAGGTCGAGACCTCAATTTCCCTCCTCTCTGCTCCAGGGCTTGTAGGCAAGAGACATATTCATTTCTCCTCCCTCGTGACCTGTTGTGATTGGAGCTGTTGGGGATCCTTGAGGAAGGCACAAAAGCCTAGCAAGTTTCCGAGCTCTTGAGCAGCAAACTTTAAATGAAGTCCAGGGGGACTCTCATCTCACAGTGTGGAGAATTCGTTCCACTGCACTCGCAGTCTGTGACCCTTGAGTAAGCGAGCCCTCTGAAGCTAATATAACGGGACACGGCAAGGAGAAAGACTCCCTGGAAGAAATAACGTCTCTCAATCCACGCTGTGGCAAATGCACAAGGCACAGAGCCTTCCCTGGCATTTTCCCCATCCCAAATTACAAACATCTGCTGCAGCAGCGATCGAAGATTTACCTTATGACGGTGGCTACCTCTCGCAGTGCAAAAGTACTCAAGACAGGTGCAAATTAAAATRCAGCTGATGGATATTATTTTTCTGCAATGCCTTCAGAGATGAGACAACAGATAAGACTCTTGGCTGGTGCAGAAGGGCCTCCACCTAAGACAAGCACAGAATAAGGCTATTTTAGCAGGATATTTTTCAGAGTGAAAGGCTGCTCTGCTCTACATTTTTTTCTGAAGCCATTCCAGGGTAAAATATCATCTCTGAATACATTTGTGGAGGCTCTTGGAAAGAGGAGCAGGCAGAGAATAAATGAGCTGCCAAGACTGTATCATGACACTCCACCGGAGAAATATTTTAGCCCTCAGAGTGATTCCCTTAACCAAAGTTAAGCAGGCTCCATCTCAAGGAAAACGCTGGTTGTTACACACTACRTGCAGAACCATCAAACACCTGAGCAACACTGGGTCAAATTCCYACATACTTTCCCCCTGGTGTACACGAATGACAGAAAAATGTGTTAAATTTCAAGGTTAATRTACCTGCAGATTTTCTTATTACGAGAGGGAAGGAAAACAAAACAAAACAAAAACCAAAAACAGAGCAGCATCACACACGGCAGAGTGATCCTCTCTCTATCTGGATGACTTTTGTGGGAAAAGAGTCAGCTTCGGAGCCCAATTCTTCTCTTTCCGAGAAGTTTTKTCATTCACTTTGGTGAATGGGACAAAGGGGACAGAAGTTTTGGGATGGGACAGGAGCAGCAAGACAGAGCTTGGGGAGTGGCTGGAAAGCCACCCACATAAATCCCTTACTTAACAAACTCAACATTAAAAAGTGAGAATGTTGCCTGGCAAAAATAATGTCATTAGATCTCAAAATCTGGCATTTTAAAGGGAGGAAAATATTACCCAAGTAGATCTCTGTACTTCTAAACATTTTGAAAATTCTACCCCCAACATTGTTAACATTATGTTAACAATTTAAAAGATTTGTGAGGCCTAGATACTAAAGCCTTATAAATAGTGTCATGGTGACCTATTGTAGTCCTGGAATTTGGACCCTGGTCAAAGCCATGCACCATTGGCACCAAATAAGAATGGTCTTTTCATGTGTTTTCATGCTTAGCCTCCTGCTAGTCTGTTTTCCCATGGATTGAGAGCTCACTTAATTGATATTTTTTTCAGTTATGTTAAAAAAAAAAAAGGCTTGAAAAATCTGCAAAAAATTGAGGGGCAGCAAATACTCACCACCCATGGCTTGGTTCTGTCAGAAACAACTAAAAATAACATTTTTTATCAATATGGTTTTGCATATGACACTTCAATGAGCAGAAACAGGAGTATATACATTAATTAAAATGGAGGAAAAAAAATAGCTTATTTAGGTTGGGCATCTTCTCCATATAGTTAAATTACAGCTCACGACTCTATTCCAGAAACGCAAACATCAGAGAATCAGTATGTAGAGCACTTGTCATATCTGTTTAATATGTATCTAGAATTTTCTCAAGAATAAATATGGMATGACTTTTGTTTCTGAGGTAGCTATATTAACCATAATTACTTTTTCTCTTATTTTCTCCTTTTATTTTTATAATCATACTGTAAGACAAACACCCTTGAGGTAAATATAATTCTACTGTATGCCTAGTGCTAGTAAAGGATTTCACTGCTTCTAAACTCATTAAGTTAGTGCTTATTAAAATGTGCAGGTTGCTCATTATGTCATGGAAAACAACTTCTTATTTTATTACAAGTTTCATTTTCAAGGTTAGCACATAGCAGAGCTAATTATATTGAACACTGGGATACATTTTATTTTTTATTTATTTCAGTCTGCATTTTCATCCGAATCTGCTTGATAYTTATTTTTCTCGGGTTATTATAACCTGTGTCACGGGTAAAGGAAGGAAATCTCTACAGCTTCCAGTGACTGACTATGCCAAAAGCAGACACAGCTAGTGGGGGTCAGACTCACCAACAGGTTTTGATTATCATAGCAGAACTTTCTTGCCTTGAATTAGATGATTACGTATCTTGAAAAATACTTGTRGAGCATCCCAACATTATGTAAAAGTGCTAAAAAAACAAACAAACAAACAAAAAGGCAAACAGAGATTTTGAAAGCCTTTGTACTCTGTGGGAAAAGATAAGGAATCATTGACGCTTTATGTAATGCCGTCTTCTAAAGTCCTCGGTGGTGCTGTTTCATCTTTTATCCTGTGCCTTKTACAATCCAATCTTAAAAGTGTGTTACTATCACTCCTATACCAAGGCCAACTTAAGGATCCTTGAAATTAGCAAAAATCACTGCATTGCTGCCCTATTTAATCATCATTAAAAACTTCTTTTTTAGGAGGACCTTTTGTCCTCCAGCCAGTACACTGATGCATTCAGAAGAGATTTAGGATAAAAGGAACAAAGGGGTGACAAAAAGTAAGACAATGATGGTAGCTTTGACTTCATACCATCTATGGACTTTGCTCCTCCTTCYCAGCTTTGGAATTTCCCCCTAAATCATAAAAGTAACGAGACTAGACATATAACAGACTTTCTTATGGTAGAGAAAGTCCAAACAATAAGATGAGRAAAAAAAAAGTCAATTTGTTGGCCTACAATATCGGCCCATTTCTGGCAGTGTTTATGACACTGAGGCTGTGGTCACATCAGCATGAGTTTATGTCCCTGCTGCTCCAAATTCTCCTGCTTCTCTCTGCTATGTATAATCCACATATAGGATCCGTGAATGTAAAGAGTCTGAAACGCTACGGGCAGCAACCAGGAATGGTTATCTGGCCCCTATTTTCAGAGTCTTTTGTGACTCTACGCACTATGTAAAGGAAGAAAGGATAACATTTGATGAATCGAAGCTACCAAAGCGGACAAAACTTACCCCTTTTACCATGCCTTTTCACACACACAGGCAATGCAAGTGAATATTCATCAGCATCAGTTCATCTAAACCCAATCACAACTCATTTCAGGCTCCGAGGAACTGGTGATTTTGCCTTTGTTATGAAGAARGAGCAATCACAGCAAAGAGCTTTGTCATTCTCCTGGTAATGAGTTTAATCTGACATTTGGGGAAGTGGCTTTGTGTGTCTAGCATAGCAAGGTTGTTTGTACATTTTTAATGGCAGCTTCACAAAGGTATACAGTACAAGTAGCTTCATCTTGATTTTTTTTTTTTCTGTAATTTGAATGCGAGTTAAATGCTAAATTACAGTAATTGCGAGCTGTTTTAGTATTGCCTGTTATGCACTAAGTGTCATTCCAGAGAGCGCTTCCCCTTAGCTGAGCAGTTCTGGGGCCGTTACACTGTGCTCTTCCAGAAGGCCGGCACATTTAGGGGCTGCTGAGCTTCACAGASAGCATTTCAGTAGTTGTCTAGGGGAAATCAAATCAGGAAGGCCTCTGAAAATACAGGATGGGACACTTGGGAGTCTGGGTACTTAAAGACCTGAATTCTTTACTCTCCCGAGTGATATATTTTAATCACATAGAGTCCTCAGCGGTCCCTTGTAAGTGGAAGATGTGTCTTAGCGTCGCTTTTCAGCCATATCTCTCCATAGCATTGCATAAAAGAGGACTGTGTTATTTTCAGTGCACATCTGGGGGACAGAAAWGGGGAAATGAGATGATGTGCCCATCTCCTGAGCCAGCGTCAGAACACTGCCTTGGAAGAGTCAGAATCTAGCTAAGGCTGTGATCTAAAATTACCAGAYCTTAACTTTTAAAAAAAATCTATACATTGATGAAAAATACACGTGTGSTCAATCTGGCATTATGGAAAGCAGATCTGTAGGCCAGTGCTATTATGTGATGATCTGTTCCTGAAATTGCATTATGCACTTAACTGCCACAAAGTCATATCTGAACTTTGAGAATGAGAGCTAATGTATTTATTGATTACAGTTTGGAAAGACAATGATTTATTATTTCCTCGGTGCCCTTGGCATAAACAGCAGGAGTGTGCTGATGAAATTTGTTGATGACTTAAAGAGACGAGGCRCTGTCATTGCAGAGGGGAATTTGAATAACATAAAGGAAGAGCAGGACCAGCTCAAAGCCCGCAAAGAAGGGAAATTCAGTCGTCTGAAACATGGGGTTGCAGAGCTCTTGTCCCTCTGAGGTTTTGCCTGTCTCATGGATGGTTAAAGAAATACAGGGGACTGATGAGTACTGTCGTGCAAAGTAAAAATTCAAGGAAGTTCCTGCTGTTGTCAGCAGTAAGATCTGTTCTATTCTTTCTGAGTGATGGAAATAGAGATTCAAGAAGACCTCTACAGTGACTTAAAACTGCACTTTATCTCCTAATAGCTCCTTTATACTGAAGCCTGATTAATGCAGGTTAGTTATAGAGGAAAAGCTCTAAAGCGCTTTAGTGCTAAAGGGTCTCTGTTAAGGGAATAGGCAGCAATGTATATAAATGTACTGCAGAGCTATATCAGAGCGCATCTTCTGAATTTTCTCCCCTTTTCCTTACTAGAAGGAGTGTAAGGAGCTCATTATTTAAAGTCATCTGATTTTTCTTAYGCGTTTATTGACCCACTTATAATTATTGTTATGGAAGTCTAATTAGTATGATTGATGCTCATGCCTGCTGCAATGAAGCGCTTCTGATTTATTATGGATGTGGAGAACCTATGCCTTTGGGATTTCCTTCTGACTCTCAACTTGCAGATTTCCTTTGKTTTTTTTWTTTTCCATGTGAAGTCATTGTCAGTACTCTTAAGGATTTTAAAGATTTGTATTTCTTTATATTGGCGCCAATCTGGAGCTGGAGGACTCTGCAAAGAGCTGACGAGTTAGAAGTAGTGGTGTTCAAAACAGTAAGCCCCAAATTCTTGTATCCTCTTTATCCCCAAAAGACGTAATGATTTCTATAACGCAACACTTTCTGTATCAAAAACCACTCTGGTCTCAGCAGGACTAAAAGCTCAGTTAATGAAGTCAGATGTCATAAGAGCTAGAAACTGCGAGGTGAAGAAGGGGCAGGAAAACCTCTGCCCTTATACACGTGCATACACYCACACATCATCTATCTGCACTGAGCTTTCAAGACCACCAAAGTGTTGTCCTCTGAGCACTGGTTTGCTAGCTTCTCTATGTCGTGCTAGTTATGCGATAGCTTTAAGATGATATTTGGGTTGTTCATCACGTCACTGTTTGCTCATGCTGTTAGCACAGATGTTAAAAATACAACCGACCAAAGGCCCTGCATGCAAAGTTTGTAGAGATTGCAGAAAAGTTCATTTTAAACACAAAGAGAAACCCAGCACAACAGATAAACATAAAAAGCTAAAGAAAAAACTTCTATAATTCCTAAGTGGTATAATGCTGCTTTTACATGCATATATTTTATGTATTTTCGTATCTTTTCTGACCTTAGTAGGGCATCTTTATATAAAGGCTTGTTGGCAGTAGCTCCATAAATGCAGGGAAGTAGAATAAGCGTAGACTGCAGTATGCCATGACGTGACATACGGAATAAGTCAGAGATAATCGTCTGAACTTGCGCGCTGACTGCCCCCAGAAAGTCAGTTCTCTGAGATKGGAGGAATATTGTATGAAGATAAAAAAAAAATAAAAAAATAAAAAAGAGCATACCATGTATGTGGAGAGAGAGACATTGTAAGTCTAAGTAAAATCCTTCGGGATTTCAAATACAGCTATCAACTAGAGTTAAGTGATGGATCTGCTTGTTCAAGGAAGGCAGATATTTCAGGAAAGGTTAAAAGAGAGCAGMAATGGGGACATCTAACATAGTTAGSTCTCTGTACTGTTATCAAACTGTTGTAGTCTCCATGGGACATGCTTTGCACAGGAGACCTTCTGACCTGGGACCTGGGACAGGATCACAGCTTCACTTTCCACTGTAACCCATCCTTCCTAGAGATATTGCCAAGATGTGGTGGGKTTTTGACTTGTTTTTCTCTCAAAAGGACTTTACCTGGATTTTGTTCTTGCTCTTTGATTTTTTTACCTTGTGAGTGGGATTAAAAATAATTGTGTGGGGACAGCACGGGCTGTCTCTTCCTCCTTTTTTATTTCTCCACTCTCATCTTGAAGTTTTAAGATATTTTCAAGCCTTTTTTTTTTTTTTGGGTCCACAACTACAGGGTGTGAAGCAACTGCACAACCACCACCACCCCSCCAGGGGAGATGGAGCAGATATCGTTGTGACCCGAGGACTGTTATGCATGGACAACCTCAGCAGATGGCCCTTATCGGCCAGGGCGGCGACACGCCACTCCCCATTCCTCTGATCCTCCTTCCAGTGCCGCTCCACTACCCATCSGGATGGTCGCCTGCTCCCCAGGTTGGGAAACGAGAGGCGGAGCGCGGTCGATGCTCGTGCACGGACACAAGTGATGCATGTGAAGGGAATGGAAAACAAGGCAGCAAGTCCAATAGCCCTCTGCTGGGAGGGGCCACCACAGCAAAACAAGCAGTAAGGGGGGCCACAGTGGCCCCCCAGGAAGTGCCCCTGCAGACTGAATTGGACTCAGGTCCAGCGCTGGTTATGGGACCTGCCAGTGCAGACCAACACCAACCATGAGATCAGCAAACTGGAGAATGCAGATAATAGACTTAAAAGACTGTTTCTACACGCTCTCGTTAAATCCACAGCACTCTGATAAGTTTGCATTTCGGTACTCAGCATAAATGCAAGGGAACCATACCAATGACACCAATGGACCAGCCTACACCTCCTGAGCATTTGCAACCTTTCTGCAAACCTGGAGGGTTAGACACGTGACAGGCATCCCACACGCTCCTATGGACAAACTGTAATTGAACGAGCACATAACATGTTGGATAATATGCTCAATAAACAGAAAAGGGGGAGTGACGGACACACACCTCAAGACAGGTTAAATAAGGCAATGTATGTTTTAAATTTTTTAAATCGCAAGGAGCACGGCATGATGCCAATCCAGCAGCATCACCAAGAGGGGATTCAAAGTATAGGACAGGTTAGGTAAAATATAAAACTCTAGACACTCAGAAGTGGGAAGGACCAGTACCGTTAATAACGTGGGGTTGAGGRTATGCTTGTGTTTCCACAAGAATGGGATCACTATGTGTACCMGCAAGATGGGTCCATCCAGCGACAGAGGCAGATGATAAGGAACCTTGAAGGAGATGCTCTGCATCTTAAGCCTTACCTCTGTGATGGGGACGATGACTGCACCTCCCCAACAGTCCAGAGRGAAYGWATGGGTAACCTTGGYCAAGGCGTTGGGACAAGACTCATTGTGCCTTGCTGATGACCYGTTCAGCACCTGCTGGGTAGGCAAGCTGGCAGGTATGAGAGTGGCAGGCTACACAAATAGCCCATAATTACTCGGAGCCACAATCCAAGTCCTTGGAGRAGAATGCCATCCAGATTCTCAGTGCTCCCCATCCTTTCATATTTGGAGGCTGGGGGCTTTGGCTTGCCGAGTAGTTTGTGAAAGTTATAGCTTGATTAAGGTATAGTTCAGGTTCGTAGTTCTGTTAGCTTTTGTAGCAATTTTGATCCCYGTTTGAGAAGGTTGATACAGAGCATGATAAACCACGCGTTACGCGTTGTCACCACCGATGCAATGACAGTCCAGATGCAGACCTGACTCCCCAGTGAAGACGGAGAAACAGACACAGATGCCCTACTAGGAGAAGATGAGTTCCCACCTGGAGGATGGCCATGGACGTGTCTCCTCTCTTCTTGGAACACACCATCGATGGATAAACAAAAAAGGGGGAGATGTGGGRGTCTGTAGAGCCTGGGCAAACTATGGGCTGTTGAGATGTAAAACTCTGGGTTAGGATGAAAAGAGAAACCAGGAGGGTGGAAATCCCCTTATGAGATAAACCTGATAATTAAGGAGTGCCTTTTGACATGATTGTGTAAAGGGTGTGTGGGGCTGCCAGTGATTGGTTAGAAGTTGATTGAGGAGCTTGTGGTTACCAYGTGAGCACCTCCTGGACAGCCTGTGGTGGTCCTTTGTGAGTGCCTCATGGGAGAGGGCAGGGGTCCTTTGTATGAGGGTATATAAGCCATGCTGTGGCTTCAATAAAGGTCTTTGTTTCACCATCTCAGAGATCCCTGCTCCTCAATACACCCACATTTTTAATTTTTTTTTTAATATTTAATATTTTTGATGTTTTCAACACTGACAGAGGGTGGTTTCTTCTTAAGCTATCTGAAGTTGTGAGGAAAAGTTATATTAAGGCGGCAGGCTCATTACTGGGTTAGAAGTCTGTCATTATCAAGTTACACTCCAGGTGTTCATTCCCACTCCACTTCTGTGACAAATTAGTGATTCTAATGAGTGCTCATATGGCAACTGCTAGGATGGCAGATCCCTTATTCCTGTGGCTATGGCAATAGCATATCATGGGCTTAGTAAYAGCACTGATTTCCCCTAAGTAATAATAAGAAGAGACTGCTACAGTTCTAGAAGTTTATTGAGCAGGGAGGATATTAGAAGACATTTCTCCTTAGGTTGGGATAGTTCACATTCTGACTCGCCTTCAGTTATAAAATTTTCTCCAAGGAACCTTAAATGAACTTATAAAATTTGCATAAATAGTGGGCTACTCCCTTGCTGCTCTTGACCTTAAAATAGACATGGAAAAAAGAACAAGCCCCACCTTAGTGTAAACCCTGCCAAAATTGGAGCCTATGGAACATTCATCATTTTTTCTTCAAAATTACATTATAATTTAAAGCTGTTCACTACTAGTTGTGGATTGGGAATCATTTCTATCAAAGCCCACCTGCTTCAGCCATGCTGGGAGTCCATGGAAGGGCCACCACTGAGGTCAACCCTGAGTACTTATGTGCCCTACTAATACTCTARTACTACTAAAGTGTCCTCTAATGCAGAGATCAACGCTCACGAAGGAAAGCAGGTCTCATTCTGTACCTACAGGGAAAGAAAGAAGTGTCATTAGAAGTGTGGGCACTTACAGGAGCATTTGGGAAAGTCTTTGGGAGATGAGACTGTATGTGTGKGGGGAAGGAGAAGCAACTGTTTATACTCTGAATTAATCAGCTCTGCCTGCTAATATCTTGCCTGCTCAATAAACTTTAACAAGGAAAGTAGCACTACACTCTTCTTATTACATATGGGAAATCAATGTGAGAGCTAACCCCAGTAAATGTTATTAGCATGAATGCAAGGGGAACAGATCTGCCACGTGAGTTTGCCTCAGAAATTATTGCGGATTTGTCAGAGACTTCAGGAGCATCAGGGCTTGCATAGGGTGAGGACCCACTCCCCTTTACTTAGTGCACTCACATGAATCTGCTTTTAGCCACTGGTTTCTGCCATTCACATAAGCACTGTTGAMAAGCACTGTTGGCCACCAGGTCTACTAAATGGCTATTTTTTAAGAGATTGAACGAGGATTCTGAAGTGCATCCAAAATCCATGATAATATTTGTTCTAAACAGTGCTCTGAGCATRTGAAAAAAGCCATCAGGATGGCTTCAGTTTTGACAGGTCTGGCTATTTCTGCATGAGTTTTAGCACTTGCCCTCTGTGTTCATGGCCTTATAGTCCAGTATCACTGGAAGTGACCTGTGTTTGAGTGCGTCAGCTGGAACTAAAGAAATGCAGATCAGAGCATCATATCTAAATTAATTTCCTGACTTTGTGTTTAGTCTTCTCTGCACTACCAATTAGGAAAGTGGAAGATGGAGCACTTGGAAGCGGGGGAAGGACTGCGACAAGGTTGAGCGTTTGCCAAGGGAAGGAGACCTCGCCGGCTGCCAGCACTGGAGGGCACTTGCACACAACATTTGGGCCTGCGACGTGTCCCAAGGCGAGAAGAAACACCTCTTAAAAAGATTTGCACCTTAACCTTGCAGTAGGCTGCGCTCCAAGTGTAGGCTCCTAGAGGCAACAGAATTAAACAAGAATTTAGGGCATCATCCAAAGGAAAAAAASGCACATGTCATTCGAACCCTGAAGGGCTAAGTTCTCTCTATTCTTTTCTGCTGATTGCCAATTTTTATTTTAATTAAATTTAAATGTAAATTGATAAGTGATGATTCCACATGGTTTATGTAGACAGGCTGGTGCTGAGCTGGATCATTTTTTTCTCCTCCCCAAACTTCAGATGCTATTTTTTCATTTTTCAGATGCACTCAGTTAGTGCTTGAATCATTTGTCCCTTCTTCTTTCTTTCTGCGCTGGCACATCTGCTTCTGTGCACACTCAGATGCTGTTGCTGGTAGAGAAGAAAATGGTGTTACTGACATTAGTTTATGGAGTTTTTATTAATTTCCATATCATTCTGTGATGGCAATAAAAGTAATGATTTTGTGCATCTGCTCTAACCACTGCAACAGCAGCTTTCATCCTTGTTTTACAGCCTCCCATAGCATGTTCCTGACTATGGTAAGTGCTGAAGATAAAACTGCCGCATGGCCAATATTAGTTGCCTGTTCCTGTTTTGAGGAGTACGTGACCACCTCCTGCTTTGATGCAGGCAAAAACTGGGATGGAGCAGCAAAAGCATTTTCACGTATGGGAAAATCTTAATGGCTGTGAAGGGATCGAATGAGGTGGCTAGGTTGTACTTAAAGGCTGAGAAACTCCTTTCCAGGGAGATATGAAACACATATAGGACCTGCTTTCTCAGTGAGAGCATCAATAACTCATAATTTTCTAGCTTTGCCATCATCTTTTGTATATGGATCTACAAAGACAGGCTTCGACTTTTGATTGCTCTATAATATACTTCTAACCGGGTAACGAATTACCCAGGATAGAGGGACTCTYTGCAGCACGTACAAGTGAAATGTTTAAATTAGTTTTGACGTGCAATTTAAGCTCATGAATCGATATGCTGCTCCTATAAATGCATGATCGAAGGGGTCACCCCACCTTTTCAGTAAACACTGAGTTGCTCTGTATAAGCTTAACCCAATAATGAAGTAATTACATAACAACATAATTTCATTTTAAACAATTTCTTTCCAGCTTAACTTTCTTGTAGCAAATGCTCTTGGTATCACATCGGGAAAATTTTTAAATTGCAACATGTCTCATCTCAGGAGAAGGGAAAAAAAGACCTTAGAATTCCTTGTAAGAAATACTATTATTTCATTGCTATTTCATCTGACAGTAATACTACGCACACTCAGGCACCCTTGCACCAGCTTCCATGCCACCACGTGGTACTGCCACATGCAGTATTAGTTTTATTTATGGCATAAGCTTTTCAAATGGTAAGCATTAAACGCGTAGCTACAGGCTACATTTTATTTCATGAGCCTGTCTAGATATCTCCTTTGCCAGAAAAAATATGACATTATCATAAGAATACATCACTTTTCCCTACCTCTGTAATGATGCAAACATCGGGTAGTGATCATGGTGAGTGAAGAAATGTGTCAAATGCCTGTAACGAAGGTATCACCCTTTCAGGTGTCACCCCAATGATTTCTGAGAGATGTCACACTTCTCCAGTGACCGCGGTGCCTGGTGGCTTCTTGATTCGTACTTGATTTGTACCGTGATTTGGGTGTCCATCCTGCCAGCCCCAAAGTCAATAGAAATATTAAGATGGGGGTCAAGTGACTTGTCCTGAACAAAGAGGAGGTCAATCTGCTCTGCAGGTCGATCTACTSGATGTCACTTGGTTTGCAGCTTTTGCAACTAGAAATGGGTCTTTTCTAGAGACCTCCTGGTTTAGGTCTTCCACTTGCACCATGAAAATATTATGAAGAGGTTAAKGGCACTTTATACATAGACAAAAACTCTAGACAAATGCCACTTTCTGGCACTTCCACAAAGCCACAGAAAGTGTATCTACACACTGGTAGATTCTCAAGTGTCTCGTGCTCCGCACATTGAGCCTCCTCAGTGATTCAAAAGCACAGTCCAGTTTCCTACTGGTGTCAGTACTGAAGTACTGCATTTCAGCTTCAGAATTTRTGTCCCAAATAGGAAGATATATTGCACTTCACTCAGGTCTAGTTTTAGGTGTAAATAAGGAAAACAAAAAAAACACTCAGGCGAATTCTTGTCCCTTCCATCAGCATTTTATACAGATATCTTGTCCAAAGCTTCCCAATGTGACTGCACGTTCCTGCAGTGGCCTGTGATGTTGTCAAAAATGTAAATAAAGCAATGAAACGGAAAAATCAGAATGCTTAAAGAAAACAAAGAAGCATTGAGGTGTCACTCCTCCTGTGCCACACTGGGAGGCATCATCTTGCTCTGCTTTGTAGAAGTGGAAGTCAACGGCACAGATACCTAAGGACAGACAAGACRATTTCCACATTACAAGTCTCTTCACAAAAAAAGAAATGCAAAAAAATCTAAATGCACAATCACTATGTTCCTGTGAGCAGTTTTAACATATTTGTGGAAGAGGAGACTGAAGACATTTTGTACATTCAGGAATAAAATCCTCATTTAAGAATGATCTGAAGAAGCTTGTGAAAAGGAGAATAAAAAGTGGTACTAATCAGAGACAAGAGTCAGCTTGTGTTTCTGACATCAAATTTAGGATGTCAATTCCTGCTGCTATTACTGACCTTCTCTAGGATACCTAATAATCCAAACATTTCAGTTTCTAAAGTAAGAAGAGGAAAATAAAGCTCTTCTCATCACTTTTGACTGAACTGTAATTGTAAGARATATTGGCCAGAACCATTTGAAAGACTTAATAAAACAGCAAGCGTTAAGGGATCCACTTTTCCTTTGGTACTTCTATGCCCTGATGTTTTACAAMTAACAACAATAATTTAAATTAACAGTGAAAAGTACATTCGAAGCTGGAGGTTTTTGATGGTTTTCCCTTGGCCCAAGCTCTGAATTTTGTAGCACATAGTGAACTCCGCCAAAAAATGTAGCCTCAAATCTATCAAAGTCTTGCCCAAATGATCATGATTTGAATGAATTTGGCTGAATGATGATGATTATGATTTAAATGAAATGGTACATTAGGTTTGAATATTTTTACCAAGCTTAATTTAGTGATGGTAGGAATAATTCAGCCTCTCTTTTCTTTTTTATTCTTGCTGCCTTTTTCTCTCTCTCTTCTTCTCCACTTAGTATAACCACAATTGTTCTGTCTGGCCTCTCAATGCGTTCACTGCATTAATTTGCCAAGAAAACAGCAAAAAGAATACAAATATTTTGTGGTGGGGAGAAAGGAAATTTCTGAAAAGAAAAAGCAACCCTTGTAGAGCCAATCTCTCTAATCCCCTCTGCCTCCTGGAGCACAATAACATTGCTCTCCAAATTTCCTCACTCACTTCATGCACTGGTTGTTGTTACAGCCTTCCCAGTGTAAAATAAATCATAAAACTTGCTTGCTTGTCTTTAATGGATAAAAATGGGAGGACCTTATTTGCAGAAATACAGAGGCAGTWATGATTTTAAATCGGTTGTTTCAAAAATGCAGATTGCAGAAATCATATCTGCACCTCTCGCTAGAGCAGCACCGACCAGGAAATGCTCAGAGCAATCAGCCAYTTCCTAGTTTAGCCTATGGAACCTTCTTCTGTCATTAAACCTGGTAAATCGATGTATAGGAGGTGATTTTGCTTTGGTGAGCAAGCRAGTTAAGTGACTAGCCTAGTCTTGTATCTTCAATGCGAAGAATTGCGAAGAATTGTTACAGCTAACTCAATTAGTTGCCTAACTGTGGCTGAATTTGTGGAACAYCATATTGAGAACTAAGTAATATATGTATTACTCCAGTGAACATGGATAACACAAATTTCTCTCAAGCTCCTTTCCTTTATTTTTCATTAAACTGGAGAGCTGTGACCTATATAGAGATTTCTGGTTAAATTAAGCTAATTAAAGACTGGAAAGAGCTAGGGTGGAAATGGAGGATATGTAAATCAGCTGATGAAAATTTAAATTAATGGATAAAATGAATGTGGAAATATGATTTTTTTTTAAATGAATATATGAATCTGACAGGATCTACTATAACTTTTAGGGAAAAGTCCTGAAATGCTGTCATTGTACAAAATGTATTTTGTTTTAGTCAGTCTTCATCTTCCTTTCTCCCAACCCCAGCACCCCAATAATATTTTATTGTGAGAAGTCAGGTCAATACGAAATATTTTAAAATTATGCAATTTAGACTTAGGTGGATGGAGAGGGGATATTGGAAAAGGATGAGGTTTTGACTAAAACCARAGTGAAATGAAGAAAGTCTCTGTACCTGAAGAAAATAAATAAACAAAACCACAAAGGTGGCCTTTGAGGAGCAGAGCTGTGTCTAGACAAGGGAAATCTCAAGAAAGCTCCATCTTCTTCATCAATAAACCTTTACTGGACAAACAAAAACATTACATTTTTGACTGGCAAAAATGSTTTTTGCCAGGTTTGTTATCACTAAAGCCTCAATGAGCTTCCCGGGTGAAGTTTTTATAGCTGTCAGAATTTGTGTAGCTAAAAGGGAAATTAGGAAATCCTAGTGCTCAGTAAYGTATAACCAAGAGCCAGATTTTCAATTGGGAGTTAAAGTTACTCTGATAGGTTTCCACTGCGGGGACCAAAAAAAAAATAAATGAAAGAATAGGTAAAAAAGGTGATTATTTTGCTAATGAAATTTAGAAATCTTTTCTTTTCCTACTTAGTATACATGGGAAACGTGAAACTATACACAGAAAAGAATTTACACTGAATTTATAGAGTGAGGTGATATAGTGAGCTCTTGTGTGCAGACCAAAATAGGCAGGAACGAAAAACTGGCTGTGAAATGGACCCTATGTACTAAGTAACTGTAGATAAGAGCAGCGTGGCAGCTTCAAGCATGAAAAAGAAGCTAGTCTGCATGGTGCAGCAGCTTTTAAGTGCATTTAAGAGSCTGGATACATCATATATCCCTCTGTTAACCAATTCTCAGTGAAAATAGAACTTTTTAGRTCTAAAAGTAAGGCTTTTATTAAGAAAGTTTTCTCCTTTTTATGTTATCTGTTTGTTTTGGAAAAGAACATCTTTGAAGGCAGCTGCAGCATTCATTAAAATAAGAAAAACAACAAAACCCCCTAAAGAAAATGCATTAAAAAAGCCTTGTGGCATTTGCTATTATAGAAAAAAAAAAAAGAGAAAAAAAGAAATAGAAAGAAAAGAAAGAAAATGATGTATAAGGAAAAGTTGTGTGTATAATGAATGGAGARCATACCAGCAAATTTTAACGACAATGTGTGCTAATTATACATGAAATGTGTTTAATTGCAATAAAGTCCCAGTCTGTTACGTGTGCTGCTCCCCCTGCTAAGCACTTCACACAGAGCTTGTTGCTTTAAAACAAAAGATGATTTCTTGRAATGATGTCGTCAACCAAAAATCTCAACTTTGCTTCCAAAAAATCACCGCAATCTTTTATAACAGTTAGTCTTTAAAGCCTTAAAGCCTCAAAAGGTTGAAAAAGAGATTGAATGGAAGCAGTTTCAAACATTGGAAGGACAAAAAAGAAGCCTCCACTTATGTTTTATAGACAAATTTCATGATATCTTGGGGCTCACGTTTCACGATTTTATGAGCACTAAGTGTTTGAAACACTAAATAAGGAAGATGGGAAGATATTGATTTTAATGCCCAAAGAAATACTAGAATAGTGTTAGAAGATACRACATTGGCAAACTATTAAAATGGGGATTTTTTTGGAGAGCTCTGGTTCAGAAAAAGGCTTCCAGGACTTTTCCAGGACTTGAGACTTCATTGTCTCAACACTGTAGGCATTTAATAGATATATACCACATTTTGCATTTTATTGCATAGATATTTGCATATATAGATARCATTATATGTAACCATATATATATATTTATGTAAATCATATGCTATAATGTGTAATAAAACTATAATGTGCCACAAAATCTGTTTGMAGCAAGTTAGGCTCTGGGCAAGCAGGTGCTGAGCAAAGAGGCTCAATATGGTTATTTTGCATGCCTTCAGAGCAGCCTCCCCATCAAATGGACTTAATTCACTTTCAAGAGAAAAGAAGTTTCTCAAAGGAGAGAAATCAAAAGCTCCTTCTTTGTGCATCGGGTGGAAAACACACATTAAAGCTGGAGCCGCTGCCTGCCCACGGCTGCTCTCGCTGCTAGAGCACCCCAGCCGAGGTGAGAAATGAGAAATTTTGAGGGCCATTGGACACCGTGAGCCTCCCGAGAGGTGAAGCACAGCGTTCCTTCACGGGTGGCACGCCTTACAAACCGTTGTAGCAAATGGATCTGCTGTTTCTTTCTCCTTCTTAAAAGGAACAACAGAAACATCTCATCTGGGTGAAGGACACCTGGAGGCCTCCCATGCTGAGAACAACATCCCTCCAGGTGTCCGTGCAGGTTGCTTTGCCAGGAGGGTGGAAACCACGGAGCAGGGATAACTCTCGAGTTGTGTTTTGATTTTTTTATACTTTTGTGGAGAGACAGCTTTGGAAATCAGATGTATCTCCATCCGTTTAACTACTTTGCTTGTTTGGCTGGTCTTTGCCTCTCAAACCTCTCTGCTTCCATTGCCTCTCAGTTAAACTGCGGGAGTTGAACAGTTCAACCACAGGTTTTGCTCAACAGCAGACATGCTACCTCAAAAGGACATTAGTGCATTTTGAAAGGCCTCAGTCACTCAGTTATAAATATATATTTAGTACTTATAAATAAGTAAAATCTTGTTTGAGTGCAGCTGGTTACTTCTCCCTGTGTCCGTCTCCATAACCTCTTTCACAAATACAGACATTTTCACTTATCCTACTGTTGCAGATGCACATTAATGGGATAAAAGTTCTTAAAGTTTTTGCTGGGTACCAGAGATAATAGCTTGAAGGAAACCAGGGAAATATAGTTAAAATTGCTTAATACTTCAAGTATATTCAGGAGCCCAAAGATTGCCCCACTTGCATTATATGCTGTGCAGTAATGGTGTCCAGGAAAAGTTTTGAAAAGTTTTCCGAGATTTTCCAAGACTTCCTTCAGGAACTTTGCTATCTTCATATACTAAATATCCTGGATTTCCTTCATGTACCAGCTATTGCAGACTTCCAGATCTGAGGGAATAATGATGTAGATGAAGCTTAATTCTTTTACTAGGTTCATATAGCAAAGTCCAGGCTTTCACCTTAAAACTCAGGCTCTTGGATTAATTTTAATCTGAGGATACATTAGTAGGGAAATAGGCTGTCTGAATACTTGCCATCGCCTTTCCGAACCATTTCTAGATATGTGTTCTTATATTTCAGTACGTAGGGCAACATCAGTAAAGAATGGCACTGTCATCCTACCCACACAGAATTTAATTGCACATATTTGGATTTTGACACATTGTTAATTAAATATTGATTTGTCGGAGGATGCACTAAGCCATTGCTRTTTTCCTTCCTAATTATAATGACGACTCCACACGCCAAGGGTTATGAATCTACCTAAAACAATTGTAGAGCTACTACAAAAAAAAGGCAAAAAAAAAAAAACCCTTAAATAACACAGCAGATGGCACCTGAGTTGTGATTAATAAATCAGAGAGAGTGGAATAGCTRAAGTAAAATGTTCGTAGCCTTGCTGTTCCAATTAAATGTACTGTCCACACTTCAGCCTACTAGAGGTGAAGAACTAATGCTTGATACCTTCTATTCATCTTAGAGGTTCCTGTTTGCGTTTGCCACAAGTWAGTGATCTCAAAACACTGGAGAAGGTCCTTTCCTTGGTGCTGTTAATGCTGTTCTTGTTGATTACACTAGAAAAGCAAGCACTGAGTGGATAACGAAAACAAAATACTCTTCTGCACTGAGCAGGTTGTTTCTTCAAGACTAGGGCACGTTAAAAAGTTCGCTAGCTGAAAAAAACAAATTAATATTTTGCTTTCTTATGCTCCATGGATGAAGAAGAGTCTTCTATTTTCACTGCAATCAGCATGCTGTTTTTTAATGAACATTCACTTAATGTTAAAATTGGATTTTCTCCATCATGCTGATGTGAAAGATAACATGCTGATTTCTACTGACTGCTTGCTGATGAGTGGGCTTCAGCTGCAACTTTTCTCCCTTATCTACAAGTTAAATTTTGACTTGGAAAATGGCTGCTCTTCCTCTAGTTTTCATCTTAAATCCTCAAAGATCATCCCAAGACCCTCCTGCYCCAGCACAGTAAATATCATCTCACTTTCCTTGTCTCTTTCCAAGTATTTCCACACTACATCACAAGTAAGATACTAACTTTGAGGACTCTCCCAGACGAATTAGTGCCCATTCCTCACTATTAATATCATTAGGTTGTTTACTAGTATTTATTTCCCACGAAAAAAAAAAAAAAAAAAAAAAAAAAAAAAAAAAGAGAACTAGCTTCTAATATACAAATATACATGTGCTATGATGAACATGAGTTGGGAAACTTGGAGACAGAGGTCCACAGCATGATACAGACCATGCATTTTTTTAATACCACAAAAGGATCATTTGCAGGACATAGCTGAGCCTTCATTTGTCCCCCTTTTTATTTTCTTTAAGCATGTTTTACATAGATGTCTGTACACGAAGGCATTCTTTGCAGGGACCCTTCAAAATTTTAAGGGGATGTGATTTCATGCAGTGGTTCAATGTCCGTGCTTTTAAACAGGTATTAACAAATGCAAAGTGGGAATTACATGTGTTTCTTTGTAGCCTGTGGATTTCTACTCGGTCACCTGAACTCTTTATCCAGAAAAGTAGAATTTTCTTTGCACTTCATACATTRTTATAGATTACACAAAATGAATATCTGGAAGGGTGGAAGTGCAAACCTCATTTTTCTATTAATAAAGAGATGGTAATTCCTCTGCTTTAMGGTGATTATGATCAGGCTATGCAAATCTTGTGTATATATTATGATAGTCTGATGGAGATTATTGAGAAGCACCCTTGCTTACAACGAAATTATCATACATCTGTTCGGAACAGCACGGATTTTGGGAGGCCTCCTTTTGTGGCTGCTTCTTTAATCCTCTTACATTTTCATAGCCRAATTTCCATATATCTCCATTAGTACAAACCTGTAAGAATAAGCCTGCAAACATTATTTGTATTAATCCAGTTGTGCAGAGAGCACAAGCCAGTCCCTCGGGGACGACTTYCTTAGCACTCCAGTGAAAACTTGAAAACTCCTGAAAATTGCCACCTGCAGATTTCTAAAAGTTCCCTTGTACATTATTTTCAGAACTGAAATACAATGTTATCTTCTCAATTTTAAGATGTGCTACAATCCCTTCTTTTAGAATAGGAATTCACTTGGGGTTCTGTCAAATTTCTTATTTGCTTTAGGTTTTATGCAACATGAATGCCTATTTTTTCCCAGCAATCCATTTGAGGTAGCTCAAAACAGACGAAGGTAAGAAATGTGTGTTACAAAAAGGCACTAGGAGAAAGTGAAGCTAGCTATAAAGCAGAGATGGTAAGAGAGATCTAGGGCCTGAGTTGAACATACTGTAGAAGAGTCACTGTCAAACATTAAACTGAAGATTTAGCATTAGCTTGAATACAGKGTAGTGAACTCAATGCTACAAGAGCATGTGGCTCTTCAATTAAAAAGTAATGCTTGCTTTTAATTTGCTCATTTGCCCTTTTCATAAGTACATCTACAGTACAGGACAAAAGAAATAATGAAGAATCACTTTTCACTAGCACGAATCTGTAGGTTTTGCTGACATTCTGCTGGCATAAATTTGAGCGATACTCAATTAGGTTCACTTCAAAGTTTTCATTGCAACAGTAAGTTCCTTACCACTTAACCTTTCCTTTCTGGGCATTTTTCAAGATAAATTTTTCTCTCCTCCTGTCGGTCTCCTGTTGGAGAATACATTCTTTAGTCTTAGTTAAAAATAGCATGAGTTTAGATAACCTTTAATGATACCACAGAGCAGGACTGATGAGATTAGTGTGTCCTGATAATGGCAAGCATGAAAAGCCTTTGCAGGACTGAACAAAATTGAGACTGTCACTCTGCTSAACCCGATGTGCAGTAAATTCATGAAGCTCAGTGTTTCACCTGAAGATATGTACGTAATCTCATAGTAGATCATTTGGTAATATCAGCATGGCTCTGAAGTCACCATGCCTATGTTTCCTTTCACTGTTTACTGTTCCACAGCTTCTGGAGGTTTCCTTCTACTAAAGGCAGAACCCGTCTTCCCACCTATCAATAGTGATAAATAAAAAGTCTTACTAATCTACTAATCTACTGAATGCCATTTTGGTATTTATTTTATAAATTTTACTAGATCAAATAATTTGGTCAACACTGTCTTCACCCATCATCCCAGGTTCAGAATGCTGAGGATAAGCTCTGTTAATGTGTCCTCATCATACAGACTTGCAATCTTTAACTTGGCAGTTTTCCTCTTCTGCCTTCAAAAAGCTCTCAAAAAATGCCTAAAAGGCAGAGAAAGTCCATTAAAAAGGCTTTCATCCTCCTTTAGCAGTCTGTCTCACAAGACCTAGCCATTAGRAAGCACAAAAAAGGCACGAAGGTAGTTATGTTTTCAAACTCTCCTTGATGCCATCCAGAAACTGTCTGCAGAGGAAGAATATGTGAGGTCAGAGGAATTCTCCCTGGCAGAAGGATAAATTTTTCACTGAAAMCAGATCTTTGGGTGGAGTGTAATGTGTTTAAACTTTATAATTTTCTTACTGGAAGGATCATTCATTTTATTAAGAAACTTTTTTATCCTTCTGAGCAATTCCTGTTAGTTTTGTTCTTTCCTRAGATTATATCAAAGCTTCAGGGAACAGAGTTAGGAAAATAATTAAATGATAGAAAATGACAAAAAATATCAGAAAGCTCTAAATAAAATATACCGTCAATCTGGTTGATAATAAATGATTAAATGCTTGGGTAAAAAAACATAAGTCCAGAAACACTGGCAGCAGTAGTCAAGTATTTTCTGACTGAAAATTTTTGGGGAAGAAAACAGAGAAGGATTTCCTTGGAGGGGAAAATACATCTTTTCTTTGCAGGAAAATAAAACACATTAGTTGTTTCTTTTGAAGGAATTAATGGCTACACAAATTACACCAACAGAAAGGTCAACATTACTTAAATGTTTGTGTCTTCCAGCCAATTTGATCTCAACAGAAATCCRTGATAGCAGGAAACAGAAATAATGATCTCACATTGGTATCACTGGCAGAGGATCAGAGCACTCCTTCTGTTCTAGATGCTTCCTTGGAAGGGTCACAGACACCAACATTGCTCTTCTGGTCTGCGAATGGGCCTTCCAGTTCCCAYCCCTGCAAAGCCTGAGATTAACCCTGTTGATGCTCAGAGAGAAAGGGAACCTGGATGGAGGAGAACCCAGCTCTGGTGTTCACAATTCAGAAGAACACGAAGAACATGAATCTTTGTGGAAGAAGGGGCAGGCTGGATGCCACAAATACACGTACACATACATGTACACATACATACATATACGTAGGTGCCTCAGGCAGCAGAGAAGCTCTGCAGATGCAGGGGAAGCTGGAGGAGAAAACCGAGAGAAATGGGACACGTAAAGAAGAAACGTGAAGCACTTTGAATAATCTCATTGATACCCATCCTGCCTTTAGGAGTAGGAAAGACTCATGGAGAGAAGACATTAAGCTACGGAAGGGTAAAACACATCCCTATGTGCTCATCGTGCAATCAATAGGTGTGTGTTTACTCTGGGATAGTAACTCAAATGGCTTTTTCCTTAATGGTGGAAATTATTTTCAGCTGAGGAATATCAGGCTGACCTCAAGCAGCTGAAAAAAAAAGTACCTAATAAGGTTTCATATCATTATGTTACAAAAATGAGCTCATCTTTTGCTCTGGAGATGATGTTCAGTATCTGTACATGAGGTATGCTAGCATTTTAAGCCATTTTATTTTTACAAGCCACTAGAAAAGAGTAAACTTGCTTTTTATTGTGGCATAGGCACCACGCAGAAAACAGAGAAACATGCTTTAGTTTTATATCTTCCTTTTCCTTCCTTAAAAGCAGTAATTAGCAGTGGCTTCCTGAGGATGGCTGGTGTGGTATTTCACACCATGGCATCCTTCCCCGCTCTCTTTAATTTGCTTGTGGGACTGGGTTACTTTGGATGCTGAGTTTAAAAAAACCTGTTTTCAAGGTGAGTGTGACAACCTTGAGGCAAAGCCTCCCTTTCAGCACCAGAGCAGCAAAGCAACAGAGCAAGCTGAGGCGCCAAGAGGCAAAACTAGGCAGCTCAGGGTGGGCTGGAGGCTGCTGATGCTGTAGAAACCTACCCCAGGTTTCCCTTGAGTCTTAAACTCAAGCTATATATATGTGTGTGGAATTACACATGTATAGATGAATCTTCTTTACTGTTATTTTAGCCTTAGCGAGTTCAATTTCAGCTGATTATGGATGGATGTCCTAGGCAGAAGCGACCCACCTGAACATTACTTCCAAATGTTGCTGCTGCGCTTTGAATTAAAGATTTAACAAGAAACTCTTCTTCCTTAAACAAGGGCCATATGGCAAGACATAATTCCAATTCTCTACTTTTCCAGTAAGGGTATTTTTTCTAGTTATTGCTCTAAAATCCTGTATAAAATCGTTCATAGCTCAATATGGCAGAGAATGCAGTTTCCTGTAAATAACATTGAATGTTCAGGCTGTGCGATGAAGTGCTCATAAATAGAGAAACATTTCTTGTTTCCTCTTAATTTTTTCTTTGTGACTGTGCACTGCTGTTCATGAAATTATGATGCTGATGCACAAGCCATCTTCGGAAATAAAACTCGTAATTTTCCTGAAATATTCACGTAAAGAGCAGGCATCTGCCCAACAACAGGTCAAGACGGCAGCCGCCCAAATCAGCGTTATGAATTGCTGTGAGAGGCAGCAAACCACCTTGCGAGGCAGCAAATAGCTGATTAAACAGGGAGCAGGCAGGGGGTTGGTGGTCCTGGAGTGGCTGCTGTGCTGGGCAAGAGCTCCTGAGCCTGCAGAGGTGCCTGGTTTGCAGGTGCAGGTTGGAAAAAGCACCAAGAGCTTTGTGGGATGAGCACTGGTTTTGTAGACTCTATGGGGGTACTGGAAGACCAGGTGAATGAGCCTGTGATGTGAGCGAGCCTCTTACAGTGGGCAGCTTGCTGAAGAACATTGTAAGGACTCAAAGAGTCGTGCTGAGAAGCGTTGCCATCCCTAGGGGAGAAACGAATCCTGTCTGAGCTTGGGTGGTGCATCAGTGCCATGAACAAAACACTCACCTCTACCAATAAACCTCCAGCAGCTCTCAGCACTGAGGAGGCCGGTTCACTTTGCACAGGCAGACGTGTTAATGTGAAGACAGGTCCAAGTTCAGCAACAAGGAGTTGAAGACACACAGGTACCTGCGGCCAGAAATCTTCTGCATCGGGAGCCTTCAGCAGAAGGGTGAAATGGAGGGAGGAAATGCCGAGCTGGTCTGATTGCCCAGGACAGAGTCCCCCATGGTGGGAGGAAGGACGTCTTGGTAGAGCTGATAGCAGGAGGGAAGGGCCAACCCTCCATTGAGGTTTTGACTCAATGGATCAGTTCCATTCAGTCATGGAACTGATGAATTACCTGACGATGCTCCTAGATATTTATTGGAGCTGCAGTAGGCTGTGAAAGTCCCCAAGTAACTTCTGTATCTCCCCCACAGAGAACCATCCCTGCACCAAGGACTACACTGGCTAAAGTAAAAAAAATGCTGATTTTTACACTTAATAGAAAAAAAACCTATACAGGTGGGGTTCCCAAACACAGAGTCATTGTCTGATTCAAGTGTGAAATCTTTGATTTCAGACTTGTAATCCACAGGATTATATTTCATCCTGTTGAAACTAGGGACTAGGATCATTCCCTTCGGAAACAACACATTTTAGAGAACGGCTTTTTACTTAAAAATAATAATAATAAAAAGACTAGCTGTAATACTTTAATGTACTATCATTTATCCTGCATATTTAATGCTTTCTCCCTCCTGATTCTCATGTTTATTTGCACATCTCTAGTAATTTTGAAGCATTTACTTTTTATAGTTCAGGTATTTTCAAATGTCAGCTGTAGTGATTATGGCAGCGCTCATTATTCTCTAATTTTATAATAAATTTTTATTACCAGGGAATTTATCGCAGATAAACCGGATCATACTGACATCAGTGGAAACTGTGTGTTTGTGGAACTTCAAGCTCTTCTTGTCTAGTTAATGCCCTTGATTTCCAGCCTGGATAAAGAATTTTTCTGGGGAGAGATGGTCAGATTTTGTGGCTAAGCCGGTTCTGGATTTTACATCTGGGGTGCAATATTTGCAATTCATCACTTGTCTGTGAGGAAAGAGGTGTGACGGAGCCCGGAAAACTCGGTGCCTTGGCTCCTTGCACGGTTCCTTCCTAAAGGACAAATGCTGCACCATGAGGGCCAAGAGTTTTTCCTTGCTGCTCGTGTGGCAAAGATGCAAAGCGGAGCTCTGACATTTAAAGCCTTCATTTGCTATTAGCCCTGGCATGACTGACCCAGTCCTCTGCAGCAGAGGGAGCTGGAAAATTCCCGCTTTTTCTTTCCTCACAAAATTAGGCTTCACTGTTTCCTCTGCGCGTGACCGATCTCAATCAGCGCCACTTCAAAAACTGGAGCTGAAGCTCCGCAGCAAGTGGCCATGTGGCATTTCCAGCAGCGCGTAACCTGCATAAGCCCAATAAAACCTCCACAATGGTTATGTTGCAAAACATGCCTATCAGCTCGGCTGACCTTTAAGCTCTCCTTCATGCTCGCTTTTGGATTAATTACTCCGTTTCTTGCATTTCTGAATTACGCTCCATGCTGATGACGTGCAAGAGGTTGTCCTTCCCCTGTCCTTGCTGTTGAGAACAGAAAAGGTACAACTTTTTTTTTTTTTAATGTTTTTTACAGTCAAGAAAATTATGCTTTTATTACATGGCAGTGGAAAAGCACATTTAACTGTTTACTTATTAGTTTTCATTGAAAATTATGAGGTGATTATATCAAATTGTCTCTGTGGTAATACATGCACCCGAATGCAAAGCAAATTACATGCCAAGACATTACAGTGTCAGTGAGATAACAGAAGCTGACGTTTCTCATAAAGCTTCTGGAAAGTACAATCCATTAAGAGAAATTATTTACTTGAGTTTGCAAACTTTAAATAATGGGAGTATAAGGGGACAAGAGAGGAAAAAAGGGTTATTGCAGTGTTGAGGCTGCTGTTTTTCCTAGTGCAAGCTTTGGCACTGGGGTTGAGCAGGTCATGCCCAGCCTGATGTAGAAAGGTCGGGGTCCATCCAGCTGATACCGGTGAGGTCTCTTCAGCAGGAGCAGCTGGACAGGAGACTCTTTTCCTCAACCTTGCAAGTTCTCCAAGTCCCTCAGTTAGCACAATAATAGTCTGGCTTTGCATTTTCCAAATTGCAGTCATATTTTTAGCGTTTACACCAAAGCATCTTGGCTGGGGAGCCTGGCAGCGTGCCCTCGAGTTGGCTCATGTTCAGCAGTGCTGAGAGTGTCAGCAGGACCCTAATGAGCACGGCGGTGTTTATTTTTTTCCATAGATGCATAAAGAAGTCTTTTCTTCTGCTATTAATTCCTTGAGAGACTGAATTGCGACTAAAAGAGCTTTTGAACATGTAAATATTTGAGTTGGCTTGAAGGCTTAGAAAGATGCTTTGACCCACAGTGACGGTCCAGAAGTGCCACTTGATGACATGGCAGCTCCGACTGCACCACCCTCCTCTGGGGTTAATCTGGGGAAACACTTGCATTTTATACATTTGCTGTATCGCTGTTCACTGACAAGCCAGGCTTCTCTTTCAAGCTTGCAACTGTTCATTTCTATTATTAGAAAAACAAGGCACACAGCAGACATTCACGTAATATTTTCTATTAATGTGTATCTCTGTAATTCAGCAGGGCTGAATAATTTTTGGGAAGATAAAAGAAAAAAAAACTACCTATCAATTTTTCCTGAATATAATCTCTTGCTCTCCATTTTGTCTGTGCTATTTTTCTCCAAGTTATCAGCTCAGTCCCGCTGTGGCATTGCTATTCGGATAAAGCAAAGTAATGGAACAGAAATTGCAGAAACAAATGCCTTTTAGAACTTCATAAAGAGAAGACCATAAACCCATGTCTTTTTAAAGCTCACAACATTTTTAACTGAACAGTAGTAACTTTAAATAAAAATATAAATATATTACTTTCCAACCTCACAACTCCTAAAATAAGATTGGAAGGAGTCTGTGTATACGAAACACTGTTAAATGCATATAGACTGTGGTTAATTGGAGCATATGTTGTCTATGGAGACTCCCATAAGGAAAAAGTTTTCCTATCAGTTGGAAAGGCTTAAAGAGTTTTGCCATGGCTGGGGCCAACGTATGGATCGTCGTACATATGAAGCCCTGGTGATAAAGACTATACTTTCCAGCTACACTTTTCAAACATCTTGAGTAAATATCAATTTTTATATTTTAAATAAAGCTTGATGGTCCTTATATAGGTATATATAGAACAAACAATCTTCTGCTCAGCCAAAAGGAATAAATGAAAATAAACTTAAGATATTACTTAAATTTCAAAGTGGGAATCAGATGATTTAACAGGCTGTTGAAACACCATGTTTTTCACATTTGTGATTTTGTAACTTAAAAGTGACTTGACACAATTTGTAAATAACAGCCCAGGAATGAGCATGCTCTGCTGGTCTCTGAGGCACATTCCTACAATTGTGCCTGGGGCACGTTTCTGCAATTGGGTTAAAACTTCAGAAAATAAATGTTAGGGCTTGATACCAGAACAGCTAAAAGCGCACTCACAGAAGAGCTGCTTGCTACAGTCGTAGCTGGCATCCTGGCGACTCAAATCTTGGCAAGCAAAACAGGACTATTGGTACAATCAGAAAATGCAAAACTTCCATAAACACATAGATTTGTTTGGCAGTTTGCCCTCCAAAAAACTGAAAAACTGAAAACATTCACGGAAAAAAAAGATGAGGCAATCAGAAGCAAACAACTGCAAATGCCTTATTCATGAAAGGAGAATGGAAGAAAAAAAAAGAATTGTAAAATTAGATATATGTTTTTGCCCCCAAGGAGGTTGACATTATGGAAAACAAAGGTAGTCTTCTGTTAACACAARTACATTGTTGTTTTATATAAAATTCACTGAAATATAAACAGGAAAAAGAGAGCCCATACTCACAAAATCTGCCCCAAACGCAGTAATTGCTACTGGTTCCTACAGGCTAAAGGGTATAGGGTTTTCCCAGGGTGTTAGAGACCTATGCTTTTAATCTTTCTGCCTGAAGAAATTCAAAGCAAATTATCATCTTTTAATTACACTGTCATTACAGAATCTGCCTATTCTGTGTATTCTTAACTATTATATCCAGTGGCTTTGGTTTAAGCTGTTCTGCTTTGTATGGGTGTTAAAAACGCAGATGGGGACCAACGACAAGGAATTTCAGGCTTCCTGCTTACTTACCTGCTATTCAAAATGTTGTGAAAAACCTGCATTAAGTTGATTTGTCTTTGTACTGAGAACGCTTCGAGCTTCCTGAGCCTATATCAGGCCAAAATCTAAGTATAATTCATGAAGCTGTTGCAGACAAAAAAACTATCAGCTGCGGAATCCAGTCATGTTTGCAAAGATTGCAGCAGCCTATCCTGCATGCTGCTGATACTGGGAAATGTTTACTGGGCACTTTGTGAGATTTATATTCCTCCTTGAGCAGGAGGGAAGTATCACTGCCTGCACTGGCTGACACAGGTTGGCCACAGTGGGAAACCTAAGGGTTTTCACCACAGAAGGACTTACGGGGATTTTTTTCCCACTCTCTCTTCTTGCTTTTCAACATCTCTGATGAATTGAGGGAGAAGAGACCTAACAGTGCCTCATCAGTTATATATATATATACATACATTGTAATATAGCCATACACTATATAGTTTGTATATGAAGGAGAGATTACAGGTAACATTTATGAAATGTTGTTTTCCAACAAAACATATAATTTTTTAAATATTGCCTCTACTCATCTCAGTGGTGGAGATCTTACCACATCCTTCCACTTCTGTCATTGGTGCAGAGCAGCAAAGACAGAGTATAGAAAACTGCCTGGACACCACGGATCACAAAACTATTCCTGGAATTTAACCTATAATGCATCCAAAAGAAAGGAATAGATGGTAATTTTAGAACATCTAAAGCAAAACGGCTCTGGGAAAGTAATGACTGGCCATGAAGCAGTGTGCCTGGGGAAGGAAGTGTTGGTGCCCTGGTGGAAGGTAGGCAGGGCTAGGAAACGATTTCTACTAATCTCTTTTATCCCTTGTAAAGCAGAGCTCGTATTTTCACATCTTTTTTAAAGTGGCGTAGGAGTCTGGGCAGTTCTCATTTTCTGGCCATTTAAGCCAACCTGTTGTCCCACCGAGAGGGGACAGTTCTCGGAGGTGTTGTCCTCCCGAGCTTTCCACTCCCTTTTCTGCAGTCAGTTTATGGAGCTCTTCCCTGCTACTTCTGTCTCTTCAGCTGTGGCATCCATCAGGCGCAGAGAGGCAGCTCATCCAATAAAATGACATGACATCCTCTGAAAAATGCTACTGCTGAGAACTGTGTCATCAGGAAATAAAGATTGCTGGAGGGAGGCCGAACTTTGGCACCCAGAGCCGTTCTCCAGCCTGAGTCCACCAGAGCAAGCGGCCACTACAGATCCCAATGAGAGAGGTATTGATTAAAACGTTGTTTATAGGAGATAAGAGGAGAAGGAAAAGGGAAGAGCATAGATAATCTTATGCCCCTTGAGCTGCTGGGAACCCTGGGCTGTGCAGCACTGTATGGACCTCCAGAGCATGACAGGACATAGAGGTGGCAAAATCCCCTGGCACCATCTGCGAGCTGCACTGTGTACTTGGCCAGTATTCAACATGTCTTTGTCTCTCAGAACACATTTTAAGAGCCTGTATGCAATATATTGATCTCATTATTTATAAAGTTAACCCTTTACAGAAGTTTTTGATGGTGAATCGCGCAGTCTTTTAGTCTGCAGTCAGCTGTATTAGATTTTAAGTTTTTCCTCCTCTGTATTCTCTGGAAAGAAGTCAAAGGAGCAGCTCATTTTCTAGTGAGCAAGAGTTGTTTTACTCCCTGACGAGAACAAAACCATTTGTCCAAATTAGTGCCTGCAGTAACTCCAGGTAAAGCTTGAACATCACGCTCCATGTACTAAATCACGGCAGTGGGACAACTTCTGCTGTTATTTATACTCATATATTTTCCCTGTGAAGTGAGTGGACCTCAGAGAGAAAAAAGAAAGCAAATCAGACCCTTTTCTGTTCAGACATTAGACTGCATTAATTAACAGTGTGTTCTCAACCTAGTGATCCAAAACGTTTTATGCCAACAGCTGCAATTCTTCTAGTTTTGTTCAATTTCCTTCAAACTTCTCTGCCTTATTCTGTCTCTATTTTGAAAGCTGAAATCCCTAGCCAAAATCTAAAAGAAACTGTCTTCAGTGCTYCAGGATATGACTTCCTACAGAAATTGCTGCAAAATGTACTGTTTCTCTTCCTTTTATCTAKTGAAAGAATGATACAGTATCGCACAGCAACCTGAAGAGCAAATTTATGACATATTTACATAACTATAACGCTAGCAGTCTACACAACCGCAATAGTGACCACACCAACCAAATCCTGTGTCCCTCTCAGGAGATCCATTAGCTACCAAACAGAGCTAACACTACAGCTCTGTGGTTCTGGCCTAACAATCCAGGACTAAGTTGGAATAATGGTCAAAAATAAGCTTTTTTTTTTTGCTGTTGAATCCACTTCAGTTGTATTGGATGGTGGCATCTCACCTGTGCCTTTGTAGACATGGCCACACAGTATTTGCTTCTGCTGTAGACAAAGCAAAAGAGTATTTGGAGACTGCTGTATGCAAAAAAACCCACATGATATTTTAGTTGTGTTTCCTTGTCTAGTATGCTCAGGCTTGTGCTTGGGTAAAGTCCTCAGAGTTGCTCCAAAGSCTGCAAGAAGGATTTGGTATTTACCCTGTAACACTGTGCTCCCCAGGTCACATCCAGTGATTGTTGAGGTGAATTTGAGGATATTTCTGCGTATCCCAGCTTCTATTAGAGCTCTTAATGCTCCACGGGCCGGACATCAACCCTCAGTGGGCACTTATCAAACTCATAGTCCCTGGCACTTAAAGAGAATTCAGAAACATGATTTTATTATTACTGCATTAACAAGAATCAAGTAAGGAAATGCCAGTGAGAACATTTGCTATTTCCTGTATTAAAAAGTAATTTCCCCTTGGGCAGTCATTCCAGTGTCTCAGTGAGCACTCACCGTTTAAATATGTTTGAATTCTCTCTTCCAAACTGTGTAGGTTTTGTAGCTTCCTTCTGAAGCTGCTCATCACGAGGCTTACACAACTTTAATTTGAAACAACAGACAATTCTTGGCTCTCCTTTAACGTCAGAGAGATATCCAAGGCAGCTATGATTATTGCTAACTATAAGCAAATAAGAGCATAAAGTCGCCCATCTCTCAGTGTACATCTTGCTTACCACAAGAGAACATTTCCTACTGAATTAAAAAATACACAATAGGTGCTGCCTCCAACTCCATTTGAAAGGCAGAGCGATGAGGTTTCATGTAACACTCCTCCTACAAAGCCAGAGAATGTGCTTTATCTGAGGAGTTTCTTGATTGCATTAATGCAAGCTACTATGTAAGACCATTTATTATAAATTAGATAGCATTAAAGTCAGTGAAGCTTTACAGTGACTGAGGGTCTGGCCTTTTTATTAAAAATGTATATAAAAAAGCAAGCCTTCCCCCACAAATTGGATGTCATCATTACTGCGTTTTTCTTGCATAGACTCTCTGTCTCATCTCTTTAGACTCATTATCGTTTATTATTGTTATTTCTCATTTTAATCACCTTCGCTGTTTCCGTTTCTGTTTAATTGCAAATTGTTTTCCAAGGAGATTTCCTCTGAGGACTCCACTATTGGTTTTGGCTGTACTGAAAAGGAAGGATTAAACTTTAATTCTATTCCAATTACAATAAAAGGAAGAATATGAAGCAGTAGTGACATATAAACTTCTCCAGAGAAGTGTGAGAAATTGAAAGGCTATACAGTTATTACTCATGCTACTTGAAAAAACAACAAACAAAAAAATAAGCAATGTTTCTATGCATTAATACTGCTTCTTAGGATACAGGTAGTACAGGAGAAAAACAGCTCACTTTTTATCATTTTAAATGAAGAGAGTAAAACCACATTTACCATCAGCCTTCCCAGCGTCATCTAAAATCTGTAGAGGCTCCTCTCTCCATTCTAGAGTTCAGCTCTCTTTCCAATATGTGCATATTCTGCATSTTTCCTTGCTAAAATCAGCAGAACTGGGTGACAGATGCAGGGCTGTTCTCTGGGTACATGGTGACACCACTGCCCTACCAGGCTACTTGTTGCTTTTTTAATCCAGCATGAGGCAGCATCTTCCAGTGCCGCTCTTGCCTCCTCACCCCACCTCCAAAGTGTCCATTGGCTCTGTCTTCTCACACCTACCCCTTATTCTTGCGGTGGTGAAGTCTTCTTTTTGACATCACAGAAGATTCATCTTCTTGACTTGCTTCTTGCTTTTCAGGTAGGACTATAACACATGATATGACTCAGTGAAATATGTAGTAAACTAGAGTAAAAAAAAAACCTTTTGTTTTTCTGCTCTTCCCTATATTTACTATTGCCTATGTTTTTATACCATTGCAAACGCAATAGCCTTAATAACCACCTTGATGCTTATAATGTTCTCCTCCTTTCCAAGACTGCTTGTATTATTTAATGCTTAAGGGTTATATTTGTTTGCATTTTGGCCTCTCCTTTTCAACATGGTCACTTTTCTAATCTGATTATCGACTTCATGACAGGCATTCACTTAGTTAAACACTGTAGAAGAAAGAAGTGCCAAAATAACATCAAGCAAGAGACAATGGCAGCTCYAACATTTGTTGAATTATCCTCTAAAAACCCAAGATGATGAAGAAAATGGATAACTAAAATAAAGAATTAATTCTTACGACATTCTTTAGACTGTGAAATTCTCTGTAGCTGGAGGTCAAAGAGGCAAATGGTAAAGCTGAATTTCTAAAATGGTTGAATAATTTTATGATTTGACATAAAATTTTGGCAGTTAATGCCACATGCTTAATAGTGTTAACTGATCATCGCAGAGTCAGAAGGACATTTTGTTATTGCGCAGTCGGCCAGCTGTGATAGGAAATTTATGCCCTCCCACTAGGTAGYTGGAGCCAGCAACAAGATCTCTGCTTTCCCAATCTTTTTGGGAGACTGAGCAAGCCAAGTTCTCTCGGCCTTTCCTGGTGCCTCGTGTGCTGCRGCCCCTGGGGTATCTGTCTGCTGGGCTCACTCCGCTACATCCAGGTCCTTTATGTACTGGGAAAGCCCAAAATAAAGGCAGCACCACAGGTCTGCTTTAGCGAAGAAAGAAGGGGAATAATCACTTGTCAAACCTACTCACTGGAGACTAAAGCCTTGCAGGTGGTCAGGGCACGATGAGCTCCACTTCTCCTCCACCAGGACCCCCATGTGCTTTTCCTCAAATGCGCTTTCCAGCCTGTGTGACCATGGGACTTCACTATTGCTCTTACTGAAGTTCTTGTGGTTCTGGTGAGCCCTTTTCTTGTCCCTGAGATCAACCACTCACTGTCCTCTGCAAACTTGTGTTTTGCCCCCATGGCCGTGGTCACTTATAAAGACATGAAACTGCTCCAGCTGAGCTCTGGCTTTTCTAATGCCACCCCAGCACGTTCAGGTAACGTGTCCATATTCCTCTTTAGAAGCTCAGCTCCTGAAGTTTCTTTTTTTTTTTGTTTCCACATGGCCAAAAGTTCCCTGTTCATGCTGGCCTTCAGCTTCGCCTGCTCARTTTTCTGCTCATGAGGAGACTCAGGCTGAGGAGACTCAGGATGAGCAACTTTTCCTGCTAATCAGGGTGTCTAAGTCAAAAGGGAGGGAGAAAAGGAAAAAGTAAAACTAAGGAAAACTGGGTGACCAAAGCAGAACCCGTTGATTTAGACCAGTGCTGTTTTGATGGAATGATACAAATATCATGAAGCTACTATCATGCYCCCTGTATTTTTCATAAACTTTCTAGCTCAATAGAGGAAGCAGCAAGAAAATCTCGTTATAGGAAATTACATCCTCAGRCCTTCAGATAAAGTTCGAATAGCACCGAGACAGTAACTAAAGTACAAAAGTTACTTGTTTATACTGTGCTGCTGCTTCTTTGTTCATCTWATTTTTAGGTAGTAAGAAGGGCCTAACCCCTTTGCCTCTGCACTGCCCACTGCACTCAGAAGAAATCCCAGCCTAGGGAATAATGGACTCAGGACATTATTCAGGCTGGCAGATTTACATTTAAACATTAAGCTTTGCTATCTCTATTTCARCCTGTACAGCAAAAATGTGCCATGAAAAGCAAGATCAAACAATTTTTCCTAATAATGTCTCAGGATATTTTTTACTGTAGGAAGATTAGCAAGATCCTTCGTGGGCTTTTTTTTTCTGACTGAGATTTAGCAAATGACTTAAGTAAAGATCAGTCAGAAGCTACACAGATTTAAACACGGCCTTGAACATTTAGCCACTGCTATTTCTGTTGCTGAAGTTTCTTTTTSTCTTGTTTTGTCAGGGATATACGACTGATGAAAATCTTTTTGTAAAATTGATTGCTGTTTAAAGGCAAAAAATCTTCACACTGTAAACTGCASTGCTTTGCTGGACCAGCTAAACTCTATGTAATGAAAGAAATCTACACAAAATTGTAAAGATCTCTGTTTTTTTCTGAGCAAGTAAGCAGAGTAATTACATTTAGGAGACACTAAATTCTATGATTACAAATATGTCCTATGCGATGATATGAACAAGAGTATTTTCATTTCTAAAATGCACTGCTATTTGAAAAGATGCTGAGTATTCAAGTCAAAAACCATCTCCCACACAGGTTAGTTTACATCTGTAGAGGACAAAGTGAATTTATTACTTAAACATGAAGGTATAATGATAGTGATTTGTTAGAGCTAGTCACCAGTGATGCATTATTAACTTCTATGTATCTTAACTTCTGTATAGAAAGCTCAATGTGAATGGTTAATTTGTAATTCATAAGAAAWAAATATAAGTCACTTACTGAAAATGTCCCATGAACCAGTAAYGTAAGAAAGGAAAGCCTCAAAAGTTGTGACTTGTCTTCCCTGGTAGAAGAGCCAAAGGTTATTAACATTGGTTAGTGAAACAATTTAATATTCATTTTAAAAGGTCAAATGGAAAGGTTGCATTATGGAATAGACATTGGAATAATGGTTGAAAGAAATKAATATTACTGTAAGCGGTTCACTCGGAACTATTAAAATATGTGTCCACAGTTTTTTGATAGCCGTATTAACTTGCAAGAAAAAAAAATCACATTGCATGCCAATATCTATTAGAGAAACAAAAAGATGTCAGTTACTTACTCCAGAGGCTGTTAATATAGTGGAATCAACTTGTCTTTGCAGGAAATTTAAAGCATCATGTTGCCATGTTAATTGGAAATTTAATCTGCCTAGTATCTAAATCATAAGATTTAGAGTACAAGAAAAACAAATGTAGATATGAGGCAGAGAGATGTTTGAAAACATCTGGGCAGCTTTAGCCTTTCAGGTGTTGTGTAGAGCACAGGGCTCTGCGATGTCCACACAAAAGTTCGTATTTGTGCAAAAGGAGACAGTCCACTTAAATCATTGTCTTTCCTGCTCTAAGTCTTGGATGTTCTTCTACAGAAAACTGGAAAGCTTTTTTCCACACCATTTCTTCCAAGAAGTGCAGATTTTGATTGGTTGAAATGAAACCATGGACTTCTGGAGGGCCAAATTTAGCCTCTTCAGAGACCTACTTGGAGGGATCCCATGGGCACGGGCTGTAGAAGATAGTGGGGCCCAAGAGAGCTGGTTGGTTTTCAAGCAGCACTTCCTCCATGCCCAGCAACAGTGCATCCCTGTGTGTAAGTCAGGCAGAGGGGGCAGGAGACCTGTGTGGATGAGCAGGGACCTTGTGCTCAAGCAGAAGAAKGCAGYATACAGAATGTGGAAAAAAGGRCAGACCCCTTGGGAGAAATACAAGAATGTTGTCAGGGATTGCAGAGATGCAACCAGGAAAGCTAAGGCACGTTTGGAATGTAACCTGGCGACGGATGTTAAAAATAACAAGAAAAGCTTCTTCAAATATATTAACAGGAAGTCAGGGAAAATGTGGGTCTGCTGGTGAATGAGGTGGGTGCCCTGGTTACGGAAAACAGAAAAACCAGAGTGCTGCATGAGCTGGTGGGTGTCATAGCTAAACTGCTCGCCATCATCTTGGAAAGGTCCTGGACAATGGTGGAGGTGCTGGAGGACTAGGAGAAAGCCAGTGTCACCCTGGTCTTCAAAAAAGGCAAGAAGGAGGAGCCGGGCAACTACAGGCCAGTGAGCCTCACTTCCATCCCTGGGAAGGTGATGGAGTGGCTCATCCTGGCTGCTGTCTCCAGGCACATGGAGGAGAAGAAGGTGCTCAGAAGTAGCCAGCATGAATTGACCAAGGGGAAACCATGCTTGACCAGCCTGATAACCTTCTGTGATGGAGTTGACCATGTGGCAGCAGCACGTCCTTATGGCCAAGAAGGCCAATGGGATCCCTGGGGTGCATTAAGCAGAGCGTCTCCAACAGGTCGAGGGAGGTGATTCTGCCCCTCTACTCAGCCCTGGTGAGGCCGCACCTCGAGTACTGTGTGCAGTTCTGGGCTCCCCAGTGCAGGAGGGATGTGGAGCTGCTAGAGAGAGTCCAGCGCAGGGCCACAAAGTTGATTAGGGGCCTGGAACATCTGCCCTATGAGGAAAGGCTGAGAGAGCTGGGCCGGTTCAGCCTGGAGAAGAGAAGACTGAGAGGGGACCTGATCAGTGTGTATAAGTACCTCAAGGGAGGGTGGGGCCGGCCTCTTCTGAGTGGTAGCCAGTGATAGAACTAGAGGAAGTGGCCATGAACTGAAGCACCAAAAGTTCCGCAGGAACTTGCAAAGGAATTTCTTACCAGTGAGGGTGACAGAGCCCTGGAACAGGCTGCCCAGAGAGGTGGTGGAGTCTCCTTCTCTGGAGATCTTC
>PTEX01000013.1:347412-393099 GCA_003342815.1 Eudromia elegans
AAAAAAAAAACCACCAAAAAACCACCAGACAATGGAGGATAAAGTCCCTAGGAAAGTATAACAGCTACTGCTATGAGGAGGACAAAACAGGAAGCAAGAACAGTAAGAACTGACCCACAGAAATAAATCACAAATTCTGTGAGCTGTGCAATTAATGAAATCTCTACTGATGTGGRTTTATTTCTAAATATCCTCTCAAACCTGGCTACAAACTCCAGCAGTGGCTTTCTCTTGTTGAGTCTTGTGCTGCTTGTGCTTGTGCTGCTTCTGCTTGAAAGCAGGGTGAAGCAACTGTACTCAAAACTTTTTCTTATTCTGAGGTAGTACCATAATAAATGATATGGCTGTTCTTTAGATTAACAACACAAGCACAAGCTTCCCAAGGCATTCAAATGCACACAGTTTTAACGTCTTATATTGAAACAAAGAGTAAAATATTAATAACTTAATGACTTTTGGGACACCAAGGAACATGTACTGACCTTTTCCTATTGAGTTACGGTAGCTCTGAGATACTGACTGCCCAAAATTGTGTCCCGCCAAGGTCACTGCATTGGTACCTTTTTCTTTTCCACCACTGTTTGGATATATGATATTCCTTGGTGTTTACTATGCAKGAAGTTGTCTAGTCTGAAAGACAGACATTGGACATCATTTGGACTGAGCTACATTTATGCAAAACTTGTTTCACTGCCTGTTTTGAGATCTCTAAACAAAAAATTCTAATTTTCTCTTTGACTGCTTTACGGAATCTTTCTTTGAACAAGTTGGCATACAGATGGTATTTGTCTTCTCTATTTAGAGATTACAAATTAGTTAAGACATTACTTAAAAATCACTGTGCAACAGTCCTTTTGAAGCTAACAATAAAATAAAACTTTCCAGTGCAGTCCTCATTACTGACTTCTATTGTTCTTCTGTAGCCTGCAAATATCTATAAAATTTAGAAAATCATTCCCTCTGCCTCACTGAGGAAAGTCTTCGCAATAAAGGCATGAAAAKCTATACATATTAACTATGCTTTTAAATTAAGTCCAGAATTTGTATGGTGGATTCAAGTATTCCCAAATGAGTTAATGACTTACAAGAAACTATTATGCCATATGACAGAATTTCTCCTTTATCAATTGATATTTAAAAAATCCAGAAAATTATGCAGACACCATTTTCGCTGAYGGAAAAATAAGGATTATTTTGAGAGGTGCAGGAGTTAATGCTGCTTTTATCAAAGGTCAGCCYGCAACTGTGGAGAGGAATTACCTGTAATGACTGCAGAAGGGGGAAGCAGATAGCAGAGAGAAAAGAGTAAATTTGGAGTCACCACATGCACTCCAGCAAAGATCTAAGGCAGAACACCTAAAAAGAGACGTGGTGTTGCCTACAGGGACTCTGGCATGYTGGAATATATGAAAGAAAAGCAAAATAGGGACATTCGGCATGGATCCAACAGCTACATTCAGTATATATAAGAAAAAGGCTAGATGACTAAGAAACTTGTTTACCAGTACTTTCTTGCTCCTGCAGAAAACAAAATGTTTCTGGCATTTGCCAGTCTTTATTTAAACACATGTAGAGAAATAACAGCTTGTGTGAGTTGGTATTCTGCAAGGAAAACATTACAGAACGTATCAGAGCACTACAACTTCTGCCTGTAAATCTGTTAGTACACAGTATTCTGGAAATAAAACCACCACCGAAAGCCTGATGGGACTGTCTAGCAATAAATGAGGCAACCTGTTCTTCTCCAAGAGAAAGCTACATGCAAGGAYGTGATGTTTTAGGCGATGCAAGAGTCAGCACTAGCTCTTAAAGCAGCTGAAGAAGCAYAAGGCCCAGTGACCTGCCCTCGTTGCTCCTGCCGATCGCTTCTGCTGACTGCTGACTTAACAGTGAGGGTGACAGAGCCCTGGAACAGGCTGCCCAGAGAGGTGGTGGAGTCTCCTTCTCTGGAGATCTTCCAAACCYGCCTGGACACCACCCTGTGCCACATGCTCTAGGGGACCCTGCGTGTGCAGGGAGGTTGGACTAGATGACCTCTAGAGGTCCCTTCCAACCTTAAGCATTCTATGATTCCATGATGGCATCTCCGGTAGAATCGCGAGCACGCTCAGCTCGAATGCAGGCCCCGTGTGTTTACGTGGGGCACAGTGTGCAGGGTCAGTCCTCCCCGCTGCTCGAGATGCCCTTTGAGCAGGCTTAGTTCCGCTCAAGCAAGCCCCTTCAATTACACTGCTCCAAACCGCCTCCGCTTGTCATGCAAGGTTTCACTTTTCTCCAAAGTCCACGGGACTTGCTCTCAATTTTGATGAATTTCTCTGCCCTTTTGCGGGCAGCCCCCAAGGCTKGTGTGTGCACAGTCCCTTCCTGACCGCTCTGGTCTCATGGGGTAGAGCAGCGTGCCCAGGCACGAGGGACAGCACTTGGACATTTCCACACGAGTTGAGCTGACTTCCAAGCGAGTTGTGCTCTGCTGACACTGCAAATGGTCAGAGCTGCCATATTYGTCCTCCATTCTTGAAGAAAAACTGAGAAAACATCTAATGGGAAAAACTGCTTTTTTTAAACAACGGTCTATCAATGCACATGCTTAATATTCTGGGGGGAACAAGACACACGCCACCCCTTTTCTTCCTTCTCTGACAGTCACTTCCTATAATAAGCGCATTAAATCGTGCACTTTCTTCTCTCAAGCCACACTGACAAATGCTTTTCTATGTATAACCTCATAAAATTATAAACCATCTGGATAACTCACTCACAGACACTTGAAACTTATTTTTAATAATAGGTATCTAACATTTATATAAAGCTAAGTGCCTAAAAGAGCTTTATAATCCTATACTGATACATAAATCTTAAATGAAGCCATTCTAGCTCTGCCTGAACTGTCATGTGGGGTTAAATGGAGAGCTTGCTTCTCATCCCTGCAAGAGTCATTGCAAAGATATTTGTGTTGAGTCCAAAAGAGGAAAAAAAAAATATATGTTAACACAGAGGAAGGTCAGGAAAATGTAACACATTGAATATAAAACCCACACAGTGCTTATGTGTCTGCCACAGGTAGGTATGCAACTCACACACCTGCAGGTAACACAGTCCCCATGGGCTCTAGTGCTCTGCACAATATTCAGCTTCAGTGTGGGTGCTCCAGGCGCTCTCCAAGCAGTTCAGTGGCAGTTTGACACTGAGGAGACTGGCTAGCAGTCTCTTTTATTCTATTTCTTAAACCAGAGCTTTACTTTCTGTGGAAGGAAAGCCTGCTTTATGTCAAGGCAGCATTACTTTCACTCCAAAACAGCCCTAGGTATAAATTTATGGTCGCATTCCAAATATTGATTTTGCAAAATGTAATCTACAAGTCGAAGCAGTGACGAGGCAGGTATCATGATGACTTGAAAGCCTCCTACAAACGCACGAAGGTAGAAAGCTGAACGTGTGTGTGAGATCTTTTGTTATCACACCTTCTTTCTCTTCTGTTTCTCAATAAACACATTAAATCAGGCAAACCACATAATCTTCAATACTCTGCAATAATACGAACTCCTTTCACTCTAAAGCCACTTCCCTTCCACCGTCCCCACCTCCTACCTTTGCTTTCCGTGGAGGGGAGAAGATTGCGAGCCGTTCTGCAAAGCCATCCCTTCCTCCGGGCACAACAGGCCACAAACACAAGTCTGCAAACTTTCCTTCCTGCCAGTTTGTCAAAAGGCACATTAAAAAATAATTGGAGAGAAAGCACACGGATTTTTAAAATGTATTGAGTCATTTTTCTTCAGTGCTTGACTGGGTAGGTTACAGGACACCACTCTCTCTGTCATTAACAAGACACAACTGCTGCTTTAGCAGAAGAAATATTACTGTATCCCACATACTAAACTCCTGGGAATTCCTGTTATTGGCCTTTGATTTAGCAGCCAAGTCAACAAGCAAAAGATCTAGCATTTTCGGTTCATTCCTTCTGGTTTGTGAGATTTTGGGAAAAGGATTTTCACACTGTTTGGCCCCCCAGAATTTCTGCAGTTGGGCTGTTTTGGTTCCAAAGCAATAATTAAAAAGCCTTAAACACTCCTTGTTACATTTCAAAACACAGCATTATAACGTGTCTTGCTTTGGGAGCAAAATACTGGGACAAAACAAAATCATTTTTATCAACAGGATTACACTGACTTGTACCCGCTGAGACTTGGCCCAGTGTTGGTTTCAGAAATGTGAATTTACATTAATTCTGAGTCATGCACGACAGAAACTCAAACATTTAGGCTGGGCCTTCTCTCACAAGGATTTATGAAGGTTCTCATCTGTTTATTTTTTTGTCCATTTCTCACTATCATTAATAATCAAAATGGTTCTGCACATTTTGTGATCTGGGTACAGTAATCAGATGGAAAACTGCTCCAAAGTGCATTTAAATGAGACGCAAGGTAGAGTGTGACATACAGCATAAAAATGTGTAGATTCAAATGATCCTTGCCTTTGACACATAATATATTACCTTTCAGCTGGCTCCTCGGCAAAGCAAATCTTGGGGTGGATATGGCAAAGATTTCTACCCTATTGAATAGGCCACCAATCTGCGTATTATATAACGTGTCATTTCTTTTTTTTTCTCTCGTGATGATTTGAGGTGTTAKACTAGTGCTGCTGAATCTAATTCACTTAAGATGTGTCCTTACATAAACTCATTTGCTTTGCCTGAAAAASTATGCAGATCACAAGAAAGGACCCTTCAGTTTTGGACTATGGAATATAGGGCTGGTTAAAAGATAAGGTAAAGGGAATTATCATAACATATTCTATAGAAATTTATGTTGTTATTTTTTTTTCCTTTTACTTAAGGAATTCTGTATTACATTTAACTAATCATCTCTGCTGGCTGCATATTACTTTAGCAACGGAGACAATATCTCTCTTATGTGGAATTCTATATCTAGGATTATGGGATCAGATCCAAAACACCTGCCTAATCCAATCTGTGCATTGCTGATCTTGTGTCATCCAGGCTGCTGTTTCTCACAGCACAGGCTCGTGCTGTCACTGGAAAGGCAAGGCAGGGGAGCAGCACAAGCCTGGGACACACAAGGCCCAACAGTTTTCAGATGGTTATTAGTACACCAGGGTACACAGCCCAACAAGCTCAACTTTGTCAGCTGCCCCTCTGCCTGCCAGAGTGAAAACYGCTTATACTAGATGAAAATTTATTCCAAAATCATTGGCTGTCAATTAGCATCGGAGCAGCTTAGCATTTCATATGAGATGGTCTTGTTTCAAATKTATGAGATGTTGGCCATATGTTGCTTGATTACTGGCTTTTGATTAACAAAATTGATGTTCTACGGTACAAGCCAACCTTCTTCTACCGAAGACTAAGAAACGAGAACCTGCCTTTGATTTCTTCGTGTGTGCTTACAGTTTTGATACATTCAGTCATCAGGAAGTTCCCGTAGTACCGAGGAGTCTCTTCTGCTGAGCACAGGAAAGCTCTGCACCTGCATAACGAAGAGAAGGGAGGTACAGTAGGAAAACTGGCATTTCAGCCTAGGTGCTCTTTCCCACTCAAATCAGAATACATTCTGCGGAGTGGCTTGTGGATTATATGGTGGTGTCCTTGCAAGCCTTGATTCAAAGGTAAGTGTAATCATAAGATCCAYGCTAGCACTTGGGGACATTTTAGATTCATTCCGGCCAGCTCTATTTGTTAACTCTGGAACAAGGGGCAAGAACCTCTTCCCGTTGAGAGGTCCAGAAAGCTGCCATAATATACAAAAGCTGGCAGGACTGTTATTGGTGCATTTTAAAAGGCTTAGSTTTTGGTATAAGTTCTCAGGCGATACCTAAAACTTTGAAAGATGTTTCAATATTTATCATTTATTTTAGTGCTTAAATGATTCATCTGGTGTCATTTTCTCTGTATCAAAAATGGAAATGAATATTCAACAGATTCAATCACACTTTTAAAGAAGTACATTTAGGGAAGGCATTGAGAGGATGCACAGTGACAGGATGAGAGGTAACACAGATGATCCAGRACACAGTTAAAATTACAGTTAAATTACAGTTAAATAGAAGTGGGGTTTCTTTTGTTTGTTTTTTTTTAATTTAAAAGTTAGTCAAATATTGGAATAGGTTGTCCAAGAGGTCAAGGAATCTCAGTCCCTAAAGGTCCTCCAAACTTGAGAGTTCAGGTCACAGAACAATCTGATCTAATCAGACCTGCTTTGACAGGGAGGTTGGACTAGACGACCTYCAGCAACCTTTTCCTAACTAAATTATCTTGTGAATCTRTGCTATGTTTTCTGGTGAATATGTTTTCTACCTATTGTGTCAGAGATAAATGATATAACCAGAGATGACATTTTAATAAACAAATAGGTTTCCAGTTAAGAAATGGAAATAAATGTTTTCTGATCAATTAAACTGTGTATTATCGCATATACGCACAACAGTTTTTCCAAGGTCCTAAGCARTTCAAAGAAGTGAAAAAAGACAGAAGGGATGACTGGAAAGTGCTTTAGTTACTTACTGGGTATCTCTGTAAATGCTGCTTAATTTGTAACGTGCTTCTTTCTTATTTCATTCCATTTTTTAAAACTTTAATTTTTCTATTTTTTGAAATTAAAATAGTACACAAAATTTTGCCAATTTAAAAAATCAAATATATTGATTATTGATTGAAATTATTAGGTTTTTTTCAGAAATTGCAAAATATAATTAGAAAAGGTTAGAAAGGTTTTTTGCTCATTCAGTTTAAGGAATTGAACTGTAAGTGAATAACATGAGAACTGCTTTTGGTGAAGGGTCAATTAATTCAATTAAAAACCTTGCAGATGATCTAGGTAAGGCACAGGAGTGGATGGATTAACCACTATCATGAATATTCAGTTGTGTATTCTATTTGTGTTCAGCATCTAGGACTGAAGAGGCTTTGAGATTTTGGAAAGCTCTACCTGCAGACAACTGGAAGGGACACTCAAAAGGCTGGAAACTGGAATAACAACATTGCACTGTGCTCTGATTTGGCTTCAGGGAATTAAAAGCCAAACCTTGCCTAAAATGCTTAGATAAGAACTGTGGAGTCTTTATGGAYATCGGGGGAAGACCTACTATTACCTTCCTCTAAACTGTTGGGTTTATTTTGCCTACACAAGACTAATAAATTCCAAAGGGAATAATTACCAATACTTCAACCTGAAATTCAGGAACCGCAGATGTTTACTTCCAACTCTTTTATGGCTATTATTGCCCAAGTYTAAAGCAAAACCTTTATGAGAACACTTTTAATTAATACATTACTGTATGTGTACAGTAACCAGGTGCTGCCTCCTGCATTTAGCAAAATTGTGTTTTAAATGAATAATAAATATTGTAGATTCTAATTGTTTTGATTCTCACGCAGGTGACATTGGCCTAAAATCTTTTACTTTTCTAGAGGTATTTAATAGCTCTTTGGGGTTGAGTAGATGGCTTGTTTCCTGTGGATAATTACTTTATACCTACCCAGGCAGAGAAAATTCCAGTTTAAACTCAAGATGCTCTTGTTCCCTGCAACTGCACTCTGCAATCCTTGGTATACAAGTATCACAGAAAAGGTGATTTCACTGCAAAAGTGCCCCTCAATTTAATAAAAGGAGTGATTTTTTTTTAACCTCAATTACTTTTCAAAAATATTTTAGTTGGAAATTAACGTTAATATTAGTCCACAAAGGAAAGTCTTATGGCAACAGTGTGCACCTTTAGAGCTTCTGAATCAATTTTGGGGGTCTTGCTCCGGGCACGTGCGCCAGCYCCTCATCCGCGCTGCTTGCCCCGGGTGCCGCCTTGCCGATGTTACGACTTGGCTTCTTGGGGCATTTTTTTTGTTGTCGGAAATAGGCCGGAGATGCTCTGACCTTTTGGCTGCTTTGTGATTGACCTGGGTCACATCAATCCTTCTGATTGCTTCAAGGTAAAATACTGTATTTCTTTCCCAGCTGTTCCTTGTTTCCACTCTGCTAGTTAGTTTGGGGCAYTTTCTTTTGCCATGCCTCCAAAGACCTCCTCACGTTCACATCCTACCTACCTGCCTTCCGTAATTGCAATTTCTTTTGGAATTCCTAGACTCACATCACTGTGCAATGTTTGTTCCTTAGCTAATACCAATTCCTTAGGCCTTTAATTAATCGGTTTTAACTCCATTCTTTCCTAAGCACTTCTTGCTACCTTTCATATGTATCATTTCAAGAACTAACCAGAGTAAGCTAAAGTATTTTGATAACATCCTATTTATTATAAAATACTGCAGATAATATGCAGCACTTTGGCATCTCTTATTTCAGACTGTGGGTGGTGTGTCAGATGAAAAACAACATTTCAAAGGAAGAATAAACTAGGATACAAATTTCAGCAAATATTGAAAGGTACTGTTTGGATTTTTGGACTCTTAAGTTACAGCAAAAATACAGTATTTTTAGATTTGCCAAAACTTCTGGTTCCATTTTTAGTACCTTATGAAAAGGATAACACCAAAATAAATGGCTGCGAACAGTGTGCTTGCATTACTGTAATAGCTGTGAGACCAGCTACATTTGTGCTCTTTCATGTTATTTTAGAGAAATGAGGTAGCAGGGACAGAAAGTCCAAAAATAAAAACTGCCGAAGACCTCARCATTCTCACAGAATATAAACAATGTCTGCTGTACATATGGGGTACTGCTKATCTCCAAAATTGCTCTTTTCATGAACTGAATTGTAAAATATAATTAGACTGACTGAATTTTTGCAAAATTCAATATGTTCATAAGATAGTCAGGGTGCTTATATATAAAAAAGTAATAGTACTGGCACTTAGAGCAGAAAAAAAGCATTAACAATTTTGTTTAGGTCAGTCTTGTAATATATGCTTTTAAAATTACACTATGAAACTGATGTTACCACAGATGGTAGGTTTTTCTGTACAAATGTATGAGTTATTCCTGTACAAATATGAGGTATGTTTTACAGCTATCTGAAAATTCAAACCCACTTTTGAATAGGGTTTCTATCAGTAATGTTTTAACAAACAGAAAAGACATAGAAAAGGTTAGCAAGGATATTCACAATTATGAAACRTCTTCTACACGGAGATTAACTGACAGAAGACAGGGATATGGAGGGATATAAAATAATGAATAGAGAATGGCTGTTCACTGTAATTTTTGACACAAAACCTATTAATTGAAACGAACATGCTGCAGTGCAACCACAAATACAAGGGAATGGCTCTCCACAGAAAATGTAATTAAGTCGTGGTACTCCTTGCTGCAGTGCACTGATAAAACCTTACATGAGCTCAAACACAAGGTAGACAATTCAGAGGAGAAACCTACTGAGAGCTGCTAAGTATTTAAAGACAAAACCCAGGAAGCACCTGATTTAACATRTTGGTGCAGGTTGGGGGATTTTGAGAGGAAGTAACACCCCTTGCATGCAACTTGTAGACACAAACATAGTGTAAATGGATACTGCAAAACAGGCCTCCAGACACAGTGGGTTCATAGTCCTSTAGTGCTTTTATGAAGCGGGCACAYGGCAGTGTTTATCTGAATATTGAAAATACTGAATTCAATTTCAGGCAGGCTTGTGAACTTCTGTTGCACATGTGAAGTAAAATAGTAAAGTCCATTGCCAAACATACTTGGCACTGTCCTCATTTCCCATTAAAAACTACGCAAAAGTATAAATTTTGCAGTTTCAACATAAAGGTGTAAACCTATGACAACGTTTTTAAAAAACCCTTCTACTCAGTTGCTTTCMCCTAGCTACTTTTCACATACACTTAACAAATAAAACGTTCTATTGAGAGCATTCGGTGGCTGCRGTTGTTTGAGGCTATTACAAGAAAGCAAATCTTAAGCACACAGTTAGAATGAAATGCTTGCCTTTTCCAGTCAACAGGAATCTTGCATTTATATGTCAGTGCCATTTACTGGTTTCTCCTGTAGTGGTATTAGCTATCTACAGGGCGCAGCAATATGCAGGTCATATCTCTACCTATTCTGATTGGATTTTGATTCACTGTTATTCAACAGGATGTGATGTAGCTGCCATAAAATGACAATTTATTCATTCATGAACATCCTACATTTGCCTGCCRTTCCCAGTTTTTATATATACTTGGGTCACTTGCATACATGTTACATTTCAGGGTCTAACTTCCTTGATSTCTCTGTCACAGATTTGGGACAACTGGYCTATTGAGGCTCATCTCTATGYGGAAACAAAATCATCTGATTTTGAMCACTTTTAGACCATTTGACTACCAGACTTTTCTAAACAATTATTCTTAAAACTAGAAACTGCAGCTCTTCATAACGGTGTGCAAGCCCATTTCAAAGGCTTGTGAGGCTGAGTGGATCTTCTTAAAGGTTTGGCAAGCTAAAAATTAAAACACACCAACTTCACTAATTAACAGGAGTCAAGAACAAATATTGAACCAATATCASTAAACCCTGTTAGTAACACTGCTGCAACCCAGTGTCAAAAGGCTTCAGTTTTAAAATGTATTTTAAGGCTAATGCCCAAAATGCAGCAATTAGGAGAGAAAGGCTGGAGTCTCCTTACCTTAAACCGTCTTTCCATGTTCTATTCTCATATTATGCAGCAAGGAGAGGATTAAACCTTAATCCAGCAACTATGCTATTTTAGTTGTTTTAATGTTAAAGCCCAAAGTGCAAGAKTACAGTTTTCCATTCATTTAATTCTGATAGAGTAACTATTATTAAGTTAAAATAAAGATTACTATTTCTTGAAAAWTRTRCATTTTAAATAATAAAACTKTTACGYTATTTCCTCTGAAATATTTTTATGGAACTTTGTGGGATGTGATTTCTCTGGAACAGGGGAAAATTTAAACATAAAGCAACGAATACTGTTTTTTTAAAAAACACAGACTACTATGTGATGTTTTACTTTTATAGTTCTGATATATCTCAAATAAAATTTTTTCTCATTTTGAACAGGTGCTGAAATAATTCCTGCTGGAATGAAAGTCATCCTCTTCCTGTCCAAAAGTTACAGGAGAAAATCTCTGCTGGAATTTCYTTGCCAGAAACGTGTGCCACTGGTGCATCTGAATTTGCCTTTGGAAGAAGATGACAAAACCCTTCAATGCTGGCTTGCCACACCAGGTTGCACTGGAAGAAAAAGACAGAAGTCAACTCTGGTAAGTCAGCCRCTATGTTCCAGCTGCTTTATTTCCGCTGGAGTCTAATAACGGGAGATCTCATTGATTATAGCACAGCAGGAACAATTTAGGRAAAGGGAAGGCTGAGTCTAACATAAGCTCGGGCAGAGCGCATGGGGTTGGAAGCTTCTTCTGGCTCTTGYTTCAAAAGGTCTTTTCCTTCTACCCTAAACCTCAATCTCAAAACCAACTTGYTTCACACAAAGGGGAGCAGCTCTGCAAAAGAGAGAGGTGTTCAGTTAAATGGCATCGTGCTCCAAGAAACCACTGCCAAAGCTCAGTGACTGAGGTGGGTTAGAGCAAGCACAGRGCTCTGCTGAAAAGCCAGACATCTGTCTGAACTGTGCTTGTCTCCAACTACTGAACTTCCTTGAAAAGGCTCTGAATGAGCCTTTAGAGGAGCTCCAAGTATAACCCCTAGATTAATGAAGCTATTTTGTTAATTCCACATTCCTTGCAAATATATTTTAATTGACTTTTGAACAAAAACAACAGCTGTCTCCTTCTACAATTGGCCTATACACATTTTAGTTTATATGGCAAACAGAGAATTAATGAGGACAGGAGACAGGTGGGGCKTCAGAAAACTACTCTCAATATCAGGACATTAAAATACACTACTTGCAACCCGCTAATGGAATTATGCATCTGTCCAGAAGCCTCTCTTCATTTTGCTTATTGCCTGCTCACTCCCACTACTTTAAAGAGTCGATCACTGCGAAAGAGCGAAATTAAACATCCTATTTACTGTGACTCTGAGAAGAAACGTTATAGCTAATGGTTAACAGTGATTCCCAAATTAACTGGTGCCATTCTATTTACTGTGGAGCAGCTAGTAAGGAAGATGTTTGAGCATCATGCCAAACTCTTAACATTTTTAATTACAACAGTAAGTTTTTCCCCAGGTTCCTATCCAAAGCCAGCAAAAAAAAGCCCAAAGCAAAAGCAATCTCTCTGCAAACAAGCAAAGCAATAATAGAAAGAAAAACAAGGAAACCAGTGAAGCCAGGAACTTCTTGAAAATTTGGGAGGGAATCTTGGCCAGTATGTACAGGAGGCCTTTCAAAAGAAACCAGTGAATACTCTAGATCTGGATCCTTCCTCTGGAAAGGAAATTTTCTTTATCTCTCCCCAAATTTTTGTTTTTCTAGAATTTAGGCTTTCAAAAYTGAATCTCATTTATTTCCTGTGAATAAAAAACAATAATCAAGTTTGGAAGATGAACGTTTATCTGTGGAAAAAAAAAAAAGGAATCTAGAGATGAAATGTCACAAATCTTTTTTCAATGGTGACCACGAATTAAACTACGGTAGCTCCTCCATCTTTTTGTGCTTTGTGTTAGCAAAAAGATTGTGTGGGTAGGCAAGGCACCARAGTCAATGCATTTCTCCAAACTCCATCACGCCAACATTCACTAACACTCTTTTTGGGGGGTGCTGTATTTCAATCTAATCATGAGTTGAGGAAGGTCTTAGTACCAAATAAAACAAGAGGTCCCTTTAGAAACAATCTTTATACAAATGTGGACGTGTCATATTTAGTTGCATTTCCCTGATTAAGGTGGGGAATAAGCTCTTGCAGATGCTTTTTCCTTATTACCTTTTTAATAGGCTCGAAGACTGCCAGGTATAGCTGACTCAATTTTCAACTMTGTTCTGATTTTTCCATTCTCCTTAAATAGGAACTAGAACAGAACTAGGCAAAATTCTATTCTTAAGTCATGTTCAAAAAAAAACTTGGCCTTTTCTCCGTTGTTCTCATGCTTGGGGAAGAGCAAGGGAAAAGATCCGTCTTTGCTGCAGATTGCAGAGCTCTGTTTGCTTAGGGGATAACAAGGAAACACTTCCCTTGGGAAGAGCTGTGATGGGCACCTTTGCCCCACCTGCAAGGCAGCACCCAGACCCACTGATCTGGCACCCGTGTTAGTGGGTCAGTGCCCGTCGGAGCTGCTCGCGGCTCCGGTTCATGGAAGGCACAAAGTCATTCCTGGTGCTTTGAGAGGTCTCTTCCTCAGCAGAAACTGGCCACACACACAAGGAGAATGGCCACTGATGTCCAGTCTACAGCAACTTTCTAATCCTGCTCGTTTTACAGCACCTTTACAGAGCAAGATGCCTTTCGCTTTATGACAGTGTACACTGCCAAAGAGCTTCAGCTTAAAAATAAAACTAACTATGAAGCAATTCTTCATTTTCTCAGGCTTCCCTTATCAGATTATCCCTGGAGTCAAATCATAGTGTACTCTTCCTCCAAGAAAAGAAGAAAACCATTACTGATTAATTATGTCAAACTTGCAGGAAATAAGCAATTAGATCTTGCACACAGGGCAAAGAAAATCAATACTAGTCAACTTTCTACAACAATTAATGTCTGGAAGACAGGAGTACTGACAGGTGAGACTAATCTGGAGCTGCCATACCAGAAATGCTTAATGAAACAATAAGGCAGAGGGCTTCTTACAGTAATAGCCTATAAAAGAACAGCAACAACAATCTGCAACAAAAGATGTATAGCCAGRCAAGGTAAAGGAAATCATTAAAATAACTTGAGGAAACTGACAGCGTAGAATTTTCTGATAAGGAATTACACACTGCAGAACAAATATGACACTTGCAACCTCACCTCTCCTCAGCTGGTATTTGGAGTCCTGGAGGAGAGCAAAGCAGATACTTTAAGGCCTAAAGGATATGCTAGCTCCAGTATTCTTTTTTATTTTTCATTTTGTCAGTTTGTTTATAGTAGATATTCTCTGATTCCTGCTTTTCTTTCATAAAAGTCAAGTCACAAGTCAAGCAGGACTTACTGATCCTCTGAAAGCCACCCGTGCTTATTTTCCTTGCTCTGTCACAGCACATACTGCTCTTTTTTCTCCCTTTTTTTCCAACATAAATTCTACCTTAGGCATATCAGCCTTTCCTCCTTCTTTGTACTTTACTAACTTTGCACTTCCCATAAATTATTCCATTTTTCTGCATATTTTCTAKCTCATTTAGTCTCATCCGCTCTTCGGCTGAGTATTTTTGAAGCAAGTCAGCTGCTTTGGAGCAAGCACTCCAAAATGAAGGGAATGGGGGATAAAAGACACCAGGTGCACACAAGCAGACTGTTTGTCCAAGTGAGGCCTGTGCCTGATCATTGCGACCTAACCAATTTTCTCATTAAGCTCTATTTATAGACCATTTTCTGCATGAGTCTGCTATCTATCTTCTCCATATGTCCGTGTGAGACTGGCAGGAAACTTCAAGTTGGACTCACTGGTGAGAGCAAGAGAAGGAGAACAGATRCTGGAAAGACTGATGGTCCAAGAGCCAGCTAGGGAAAGATCCAGGAAAGGGCTCTGACATGAAGCAGGGTTGAAGTGGGGTTGGGTTATTCCTGCTGGCTGCGTTTATGTGGGTGTCTAAAAAGGTCCTGTCCTCCTGTTTTGTTCATCTTGCAGCCATGTCTCTGCCGGGTGTGCTGGGAATTTGTGCTCAGATGGATTTGGAAACAAGGATGAGTAGCTGCCATCCCCCCTCCTCCACCAGSCTGGGAGGGATGGGTTTCCCCTCTCCCCACCATTGCCTTCAGCCCATTGGATGTCACTGCTCTCATTGCTCTTAATGATGAGGTTTTATCATTATCTCCAGACCCCAAAAAAGTATGAATCTCTGAAAGAAAAATGGGTTGAGGTTATAGTAAGTTTCTTCAAAAACAAACACAGAGATGGAGTTTACAGGAATGGCAGCTAGTGCGTTCAGTACGCTCTGATCTTGATTTGGTCAAAAAGTCACTGGKTTTACAGCCTATCTGTGTTTCACAGCTTATCTTCACAACAATGGAGGCATTTGTYGGAAAAGAACGATGGAAGAAACGGGGCTTACATTGCTTAGGGAAAGATGACATTTTTTCAAAGAAAGCTTTCTGAGAAAGTTGCTGCTGAACACAAATTGAAAAAAAAGACAAACRTTGGCAAAAACTGAACTTGTGTAAAAGCATGGGAAGAAATATAGAGAACTGGTTTAATGATGTTCTCTATTAGASCTAGAACTAGGAAACACAGGATTGGGAAAGGGATTTTTCTGAAGAAGATATAAAAGCCCTTTTTCCTTGCACATTGTCAGAGCTTGGCAGCTCCRGCAGACTATAAGAGTTACGGGATCATGTCCACTGCTGTTCCCGCCTTCAGGTTCAACCAGTAGCAATGCTGAGGAGGAATCCTCGAAGTGGACACACATTGCAAGCAGTTGACCATAGAGTACCTTTACTGACACCATATAAACACCAAAAGCAGCTCCATGAACTGGTCTAGGCCTCTTCCTTCTTCCTGGTTGAAGGTTGCTAAGTGGGACGAATTCAGATCCTTTCCCCAAGCCCCCTAAGGACAATCTTCCCAATTCCCCTCATACACAGCACAGGAAGTCTGCTCCTTCCCAGGAGACCTACCGTAGTCTTGTTCCTTGTGTCTGTTCCAGGTATTCACAAACACTTTCATAAAGCAGTGAAAATTTGGAGTTCTCCTCCTAGCATGTGGTAGGGGTAGAGAATGTTATCAATGGTGTTGGCAGGTCGTACTAATACCAGTAATTTGAAAGGGTTTAAAGATATTCACAATTAACAGACACACAACAAGGCATTAGGGARAACAGGCACCTCCTGCTGTGCTCCCTGCTACTGCAATGTCTCTGACTGCAATGGCAAGAGGATTATTAAAGGGAATGGGCTATGGACAAGTTGGCCCTTTCCCTGTTTTCTCTCTCAGACCCCAAAATACTGCTGCACTCGACACCCCATCTTCTACCTAGGAGGCTTGACATTTAGTTTTAGCCCATTAAAGAGGCCGAATAACTACACAAAGTTTTTGTAGCTATACAAACTTTAGGAGTCGGTACAATATATATACATTAGATTTCTTCTGGTTTAATATGATGAACTGTGTTACAAAAAAAAAGAGTCTCATTACAAGGTATGACAAATCAAAAATTCGCTCTTGTGATTCCCAATATAATAAAAGTTATGGCAGGAATGACTGTGACTTTGAATGTCCATTATCAGAAGCTTCTGACAGGTTTCCTTTATGTAAAATAGGAAAGAGCCCTCCCTGAATTTAAAGGACAGGAACTATTTTCGACAGCACACATAATTAGATTTATTTTCCCCTTTCAAGTGAAGCGACACCCCACACATTTCAAAAAGGATTATCAAAACTGCACAGGAAATACACAGAGCAATTGCCAGGTGCTGCAGAGAAAAGCGTAGAGCTACTTGCAACCAATTGATGAAAGGGGAAACTTTACCTATTTTTATCTTCTATTCATCGTCACCACAACGACCGTCGTCCAACAGCACCGCTGGCTCCTCAAAAGTGCCATACACGAGATTAGTCTGACACTGGGCTTTTTACAAATGTCACTTATTACGAAGCTGACTCTGCAGTAGTTCGTAGGGACTTGGCACTGAGTGCAAGGAACAAGCTTCCAAATCTGCGTTCGGAGCCAATGCAACTGCTGGAGATTTTTAAGCACATATCCGTAGAAAAGGAGAGCCAGAAAATGCTAGGTGCATCCTGATAGATTTCTATAACAAGACAGTTGTTGAATCATCATGCAGTAAGAAATAAAAATCCAAGACAGAAAGCTGCCACGGTATGCTGGAGTTCAGAAGATATTGTAATTAGTAGCTAATGGARCACAGAATAGCACACAGTTTTGCTCCTACCATTGCCAAATTTAAGATTTAAATGCAAAATTTAGCCAAATGCCCAGTCTTTTCTTTCCAATGTGCCTAAGCTTCCTGTTTCATTTCSTTTTCAACATTACTAAAGCAGCCTGTTCACTTCAGGACCTAAAACTATTAGGGGGGTCCCATTTTCCATTCTGCAATGGCAATCAGATGGCCATTTTGCATTCTTCGTGGATGACTTTTTTTGTACAAGTCATGATATTTCTTCTGGCCAAAAGTGTCAAGAGATCAAATCTGTTCATAAATATTCACACATACCCCATACTTTAAGGCTTAAACTTACATATGATTACATATGTATGAATATGTGTGTATACACACACACACATATATATTTTCCTTTTTATAAAAGAAATTAGGAAAACACTTCAATGCACACATTATGTGTACAAATGTTTTTCATTATATACGTTGTTTTGTTTTCAAATTCTGGACAATAACTTATTAGATTTATAAATACACTTTGGATTTACTGACTGAGTTGTAGGTGAGAGGACGAAATCTCAAACCACGTCATGGTTTAGCCCATGTAATGCAGACTCCRCCCAAGGTGAAAAAGATGTTAAGGAGACCAGCCGGCATCCACAGCTAAAAACATTCATAGTAAAACAGAGCTCTTCTACTAGACAGGTAGAAAAGGTCTGAGATTTTGCTCTTAAAACCAACAGATCGATGTCCATTATGAATAGAAACTGTTTTGATTGATCTACATTTTTAAGGGCRGCCTCTAGCCATCGCCATCCAGGAAGTTTTTGTTGGCCAACATGCTCCTTCTGTCACTGACAGGAATGATTTCATAAAGCAGCATCCCCAGGACAAAGTTTCTAAAATCAATTATAAAGGCAGAGGTTTTAAAAGCAGTGAACTGTGCAAGGGTGGAGGGCAAAGGGCGAGACGGGAGGTGAAATGCATCATTCAGAGGAAAATTTCAGGGAGTTTTGGTTTGTAAGAACAGTAAGGATCTGTGCCAGGCTGAATCCTGCCTTTCCAACCCGTTCTGGACATGCGCCAGCAATGAAGGAGACAGTGACCTGAATTCAGTGTTATTTGTGCAATAAATTTTCTTTCTCCTCTTCCTGACTGATTTMATCATATGAAAAATGTGTTAAGCTAGAAAATGGACTTTGGAGTAAGTCAATAAATGGAAACACATTCTGTATTAATATAAACCTTCATTGACTCAATTAAGGATATTCAAAGCTAATTCTGGGGTCTCATCTTTAACATATGGTTACACCAACATAGTGCTATAAATATGAAAGGAAGAAACTCTTACACAGTCTCAATACTTAACATTGACTCTGTTCTTTCTGCTTAAAAGATTTTATAAGCATTGTCCTGCACCATTGACTCATTTTATGAATGAGCACACTGAAATCAGCAAAAACAATCTCATCTGATCTTTCATAATCATTGTTTTGTGTGCAGTTAAAGTTTGACTTTAAAGAATCTCTCCATTTAAAATAAGAAAGATATTGTAGAGACAGCAGAGACAGTAGATTTTTTCAACAGAAAACTGATGGRAAACCTTGACAAAATCCATTTTTTTCTCGATCACATTTTCATTTTGTGCTAATATAGAGGTGTATACACCAGGCATGTTGCAAGAAGGAAAAGAATTGTGTTATACCAGTCTTTCTCCTCCCTTCCATAGCTCCTTCAAGAGTTGCACTCCCTATCAACCTGAAATAAGGTTTTCCTGATTACTTTTTACAGTGGGACAGCTATTTTATGTCTAGTGAAAAACAGCACTGTCAGGTGCCCCTCCTTCTGGTCTCTGCTTCTCCATTTATATGGCATTTGCTTTTGCTCTCGGTGKTGTGCTCTCAAAGTCAAACATCTAATAGACATTAGCTATAATGTCTTTGCATTTTATCTCCTTCTCATAAAGCACTCAATATTCTCGTTTCATGTTTATGAGGTTTACCATACAAGAGCAACCTTATTTTTTAAAAAAAAAATAAGGATCTGGTATATGTATTTGTATCACGTGCATGGACACACAGCTATCCTCGCTCAAGCCAAGCTGATCTCAGGAATAAGGGGAACCCAAGCTGAGGCCTCCCTAAAACCGTGTTCTACATCAGCATGTAGCAGCAATGTCGACAGTCCAAATAATAACACTTATCTCGTTTCTCTAGGCCCAGAAACTATTTCCAGCAAACCTCCAGTTGAGTTCCTTTGCAAATTGTAGACTTTGCTCATCCATTTTTGTGTTTTCAAAGCTGCAGTGTTCCCCCAAACAGCGGTTTGCTGTTTCTTTTGCTGCACTGATCACCTTATGATAKTTACTGTTTCTGATCTTTAGAAATAACTCATGTCCTCCAAGGGTGGTAAATGTGCAATATTTTTGTTTAACTGCCCTTTAACCCAGTTTGCCCCCACAGAATTTCACTAATAGACACACAGAGGGAAGCTCCATTCCCAGGTTGGACTCGATGATCTTGAAGGTCTTTTCCAACCATAATGGGTTCTGTGACAGGCCTACAGTGCCAAATCTCGATTGATGTAACTACTTTAGCTGTATTAATTAGCTCACATCATTTCAGGCAATTAAATTCTCTGTGTGCACTAGTGCACATGGAAACTACAGCTTATGAGTCCACCCTTGAAAAGTATGCTTCCCATTTTCCTTCTCTTGACTGAATATGCTTGGTTGCAAGCTACATAAATTGTATAAGTCATGTATGTGTAAGGTTAGTTATCTAGCTATAAGCAGGTAAGTTTTATCCGCTTTTTTATTGGCCTGTGCTCAGCTGAGTACAGATTCCATTCCCAGAAGAAATAAAGTGTCCTTGGAATAAACAATTCCTGAAAACGAGGTAGGCTCACACAGCGCTCATGAGACACAGTCTGCTGCAAGGGCTCTGCCCATCAACTAAGTAAACACTTGGCTTAATGAAGCAGCAAACCTTAAATGCCAGGTGTCATTCCCCACTCTTCCCCATTGTCCAAAGGTTGTTCCCAGTAATTAGCTGTCCCTTCTATCCAAATAGAGCTAAATGAAAAGTTGAAATAGAAAGGAATATCAAGGAAGTCAGAAGGACATTTTCACCATAGGAAAGCTTGGCAATTAGGATTTAAAAAAAAATTAGCTCTGCAGGTGCTTAGGTGTAAATGCATAAGTAAAATCTTCAAGTTTAAAAGCGAATCACMACTGCCAAAATGTTAAACAGATTGTGGGGGAAATGGCAGAGGGGATATATGAACACAGATGTATATATCTACACATGTATGCCGGTTATCCTCCACACTTCATTTAATCAGTCATTTTAATTCAGCGATCTAAATCAATTCTCTTAAGAGGTCTTCTTCTTAGAAAGGAATTTATCTTTTAAAACTTTACTTATTTGCTCATTCAGCTCCCTTGAAGAGTGTTAGCCCGAAACCTTCCTCCTCTTCCTTTCCTTAAGGATTTTTTTAGTCCTTGAAAAAACAGATGCCTGCTATACTTATTCCTGTTTCATATGAGAACGTGTTTAATATTATTAAAATAACTTCTCAGGTCCCGTTTTGTCTGTCCTTTGCTTAGAACATCTGGCAGTTGGTTTTGCAACTTCATGCAAAAGTCATGCCCTGTCTTAATTATTCAGCAGCAGGAAACTGTTTATTGTTCGACTCCACATTTTAAGGCAAAGATGATCTTTCCACATAAATTTTGAAATGTTTTCCTCAAGCAATATTCCAGACATCTGAAATTAAGTTCCAAAAGCCCAGTGCTGCAAGACTTATAAAATGTCATGGGTAATGCTGATAGTTCTTTAACAGGACTGGGCTGAGAAAGGAATAGCTCTAAGCTGACAGCTCTGGCAGCTGCAAAAAGATATGTCTAGAAAAGGGAGCAAGAGAAATTGTGAAAGGCAGAATCAGGAGAGCAACCTTGAGTTTATCCTTAAATTACACAAGGTTATAGTTTCATCCGTAATTCACTGTCACTTCACCTTTGGGACTCAATGTTAAAAAAAAACCAACCCACCTCTGATATGAAGTGAGCACTTCTTGTTCCAGAGCGCAAAAACACACATAGGAAGGTGTGAGAAGTTGCTGAACCTGCAGCATCTGAGGATGGAGAGGATCCCTCCTGTCCTAAAGGAGGGCACCGAAAATAGTTATTAATTGAGTCTAGTGAGTCTAGTTTTTCACCATTTCAGTGGACTTCACACACACACGGACAAGGGTGTGCATCCTCCCTTCTCCCTCAAGGGTTTTAGGAGCAGCATGTTCAGTGTGCACCCATATTGACCGCTTCAGTTTCCAGCAATTAGGTTACCAAAATTCCTCTGTTTGCCCTTGTTCCTCTGATTCTTGTTGGGTCTTAGCAATAAATTTGATTAGCCTCCAAGTCAGATAATCTGAAAAAAGGATCAGGAGAGGTTTCTGCTAGGTAAATTACAAGTTGAACTGAGCGGTCACTCCAAGGGAGATAAAGGGAGATAAAGACAAAAAAATATGTAATATAGATGAAGTTATGTGAATTGGTCTGCCTCACAGAGGACTACAAAGGAAAAATAAAGCCCCAAATTGACTTGATTAAAAGTGACAATTCTAACATTTCTGATACAGTACTGATCTTGGGAGACATCCAAAGCAGAGACCGCACTAACAACATGATTGTACTTCAAAGAAGAAAAAAATTAATACAGCATGCTCTGATAATTACAGCTTCATTGCTTATASTGGACTTGTGTGCATGCAAATCATGGCAGACAGAACATTGTTATGTCTTTCAAATAATTATTTTTCTCTTTAACTTTCCCAGGTCCTATTGAGGAATACCTAACTTTTGATATATCCCAAAGCATTTTTTGGTTAATATGGTGGGATATTTGTTCCTTCCTCTGTCCAGCATCAAATGAAACAGGGAAACATCTTTAGTTGTCATCACTGCATCACCAGCCAGAACATGGCCTTTTTTCTCAGGGGCTCATTAACATTCAAATCCACGACCAATCTTATCCTTAAAGTGAGCAGCCACATAGGACCAGATTGTTAATGGACAGAGCGCCCCTAAAGATGCAGAGAATGATTTTTAAAGGACAGTGGCTTAGCTGGAAATTGAGYACCTAAGTACCTCAGAAAGTCCCTTAATATCAGTTTGCACCTTTAGAGTCCGAATACTTCTGTTCATTTACTTGCTGACTTCAACCCAAGCTACTAAAATGAGAGAAGCCAAGCGGTGCTTGTAAGATGTTTGAGAGGGGCTCCAATTAAACTGGCAACACTCCACTAGCACAGGCACTGATTTAATCCCCTGCTCCGGAGTAAGGGAACAAGAAGTGCTGGAGCCGACCCTGCCAGCTAATCCTGTGGCAGATGAGGGTTTTCCATGTTGTCTCCCTTGTTAGCACATTTAGTGAACAYCATCACATGCAGACTACAGCCTTTAAATACCTTGAGCCATCAACACTTCAGAATTACTACTTTCTTTCCTAAATAGAAGTCTTATGTCTTGGTTAAGTGAACTTCCAGGGAACTTAGAAATGAAGATACTTTGCATTCAGTTTGCCAAGTTTTCAAAGGGAGGGAAAAAAAAAAAAAGGCTTGATTTACTGAATAATTATATTTGAGTGTGGTCAGGCTCCCAAWGGGAGCTGGGACAAAGTCTAGGTTGTGTTCTGCAAAAGTAGCAAAATAGGCGTTAAAGSCAGAATAAGGCAAGTCTGTCAGCTTCACACGGCGTTTTGTCTGTAACAAGACTGAATGCAAGCAACTCCACTGCTTCTCACCTGAGCTGTGGCTTCAGCTGTACAGTCGTGGGATTTTTCTGGCTCAAGACAGAAAAAACCMAAAATCAGCTGTGTAAGTGGATTGGAGTCATAGAATCACAGAATAYTTAAGGTTGGAAGGGACCTCCAGAGGTCATCTAGTCCAACCCCCCCTGCACACGCAGGGTCCCCTAGAGCATGTGGCACAGGGTGGTGTCCAGGTGGGTTTTGAAGATCTCCAGAGAAGGAGACTCCACCACCTCTCTGGGCAGCCTGTTCCTGTCATCCAGCCAGTTCCTAATCCACCTCACTGTCCACTAGTCTAATCCACACTTCCAGAGCTTGCCCAGGAGGATGCTGTGAGGGTCGGTGTCAATAGCCTTGCTGAAGACCAGATAGATGACATCCACTGCTCTACCCTCATCTATCCAGCCAGTCACACCGTCATAGAAGGCTATCAGGTTAGTCAAGCATGATTTCCCCTTGGTGAACCCATGCTGACTACTCCTGAGCACCTTCTTCTCCYCCAYGTRCCTGGAGGCAGCAGCCAGGATGASCTGCTCCATCACCTTTCCAGGGATGGAGGTCAGGCTCATTGGCCTGTAGTTGCCCAGCTCCTCCTTGCCTTTTTTGCAGACCAGGGTGACACTGGCTTTCTTCCAGTCCTCCGGTTTAGCGGTTTAGCTACAACATCCSCCAGCTCACGCAGCACTCTGGGGTGCATCCCATCAGGACCCATGGATTTGTGGGTGTCGAGTTTCCTCAGGTGCTCTCTGACCCAACCTTTCTCTACCCAGGACAAGTCTTCCTCTCTCCAGTCCTCCTCTCTTTTCCCTAGGGCCTGAGATTCAGCTGCTCTAAATAAAGCTACGTGATTTTCTCAGTTGCCTCTTGGGGAAGAATCCATGTGTACCTTTGCCCTTTGAATAAAACTGGTATTTTCCTATTCCATTTTGCTGAGGGAATGCAGTGCAACCAAGTCATTTCTGGTAAAAGCCRTTTCTGTACAGATGTGATAACACATCACAATAGTGTAGTTTTTCCCATAATGTTTACCACATTTTGTTTAAAATAAAACCCACAAAACAAAATCAAGGATAATACTTGCCTTGATTTCTCACCTGTGATTACCACTGGTTAAGGTGCAGAACCACTTATTAATCATCCTTAGATCCCACAGTGTAGTTGGAAGACACTGAAAACACATAGGGTTTTATTAATAGTGGCAAAATCTCAGACTAAGAGTAATTAATGTTCAGATAAATAAATTTTGAGTAGAGAACAAAATTTAACATTTAAAGAATGACTTTGTATGTAGGTGGTTAATTAATATTAATTAATCCCCTCTGCAGTCCTTGCCCAGTCTTTGGTTATATTTGGAGGTGTCCTCTTTTTGTTGCCCGTTTGAGGAGAGGGGSCATTTTGCAAAAGCCTCAAAGAAATGCCTACCCTTTTTGAATTAAAAACAATCGAGTTATGGTTTTACTCCAAAATAAAAACAAGAGCTGCTTGTTTAGGAGAATTAARTACCCAAATATTTTAGATGAGATTATCGGTGTGTTTTCAAAATGAACCTCCTTTACTCCCTATTTACTGCTCTTCAGTTCACTTGAGAATATTTAAGCCAGTGGGCTTGGTTCTTTTCAGAGGAAAGGAAAACAGAAAATGTACTCTACACAACGAGATAGAAGACAAATTCTTAATAAAACAAGATTCTTMTTTTTAAATACATTTTAAAGTCAGTCTGAGAAATTTCATTCAGGAGAAAGATTAAATGCATTTGTTATTAAAAAAATGTAAATCATTCCAATRATTAAGAGAAATCATTTGAAGTTTGCCTTGACTAGTAACATTTCTGGTTTTGCCCTGCTAGCAATATTCATTTTTATTGCAGTTATACTTATTATTGGTAGACCTAAACAAGAATATAATCTTTAAGAAGAAAAAAGCATTATGTGCACAGAAAAAAAACTGTTTCCAAAATTCCTACCAAATAAAAAAAACTCTTATATTCACAGGGCTATTATCCCTTGTACTAMAGAGAGAGATTTTCATGGAAAACTTTTAATGTTGGCAGATAAATGATAGAAATTCTTTTGAAAGGGAAACACAGTGCTGAATGCACTRAGCTAATAAATCACTGAGTGTAAAAGGCCATTCAATCTTGACACTAATGATATCAAATGAGCTGTAGAAGGTATTTTAATTAAATTAGAGAATAATGACAGTTTGGGTATTTGAGGCTACATGCTTGCATCACTAAAATGCAGGAGGAAGAGGTAAGAATACAGATTTAGGCAAAAAGAGGAAGTCAAAGGGCATGAAGAGACAAGTCAAAGCCAAGCACAGGTTAGATCAACAAGGATATTTAGTTGGTTACGCATCAGTTCAATTCAATTTGCCACTATTTTGGTAAGAGATGTCTGAGGGTGATAGATATGTGCCTTTCACTGAACTGGAGGCTTACAGTAAAGTTTTGTGTGTTCCTCTGAAAACCAATTACAAAAATGTTTGCCACACAATATTTTCAATAGATGGAAGAAAATATTTTAAACAGTGTAACCAGCATAACCAGCATGTGGACTATACTCTACTGAAAATACTAGATGCCCTGCTAAGTCCAATTAGCAAGAAAGCGTCCATCTACTAGAGCACTTGGTGCTATCTGTGTCRCTTCTCACACTTCGTGTTCACAACAGCCACAGGAGGCTGTTGCCCGTCATTTATATCCTGCCGCTGTCAAACTCTTCTCTCCAATACAAGCAATGACATTTTAAGAGTTTGCCACTCTCTAAGGCCTGTTCTTGATAGCTTTTCAGGGAGAGCACATGGGCCTGGCAAACCCCTGTGCTCCCTTTCCCCTCACACCATCACAGCGTCCACGGCCATTTTATGAATGACTTCATGTCGAGTGTCCACTCAGTTTGCATAGGGACCTATTAATATAATCAATAGATTAAAAAAAGAGGACATAATTTTGCTGTCGTCTCATCTCCCATGGCAGGAAATTCCAAAATTCACAAATTGTTGAATATAAAAATACTTGTATYTGCTTTAAAATGATCTCCTACTAATTTCAGCAAGAGTCCTCCTCTTTTAGCTTTTCCAGATTCAGTGAGCAATACTTCTGTATTCAGCTTAAGCACTGTTTTTAATGATTTTATCTKAATCATATTCTTAATCAAATCTTAATCATATTCTTTCAGCCTTCTTTTTATTCCTGCTGAAAAGCCTCAGCTTTGCTCACTATCCTCACAAGCTATTTGTAGGAATGATTAAACACAAATTCCCTCTACTTAGCCTTGAAGTTAACCTTAAAGTCTACACRGATCAGAAAGAAAAAACCTTCTTCAAATGAGGTACTTTGATTTAATCATCACACAACTCTTACAGACTTCATGTAGCATGTTCCTATCTCCTTTGAACACCCAGTTTAGATGTCAACTGGATAATAGCTCATAAGAACTTGTCCAGCAGCTGAGATTGAGTCATATGAAGAAAGGACTTAAAATAGCTCTTGTGGTAGTAACAGCTTGGTAAAAGTCTATTGTACTCATATAATCCAGGCTAACAACAGTAGACAGGGTTTCTGGAACTATTTTTTAATTATTTTCCTTTTCTTTGACCACCTGAAGATTCACTTTGTTTATCCACTAATGGGGACTGTACACTGGAGCTGATATTTAGTTCATAAATCATTTCAATGTTTAATAAAACATTTAGGATTAAATAAACATTGCCAAAAATATCAAGCTTTAGGCTTAAATATCTGTCTTTTTTCTTCTACAGATTTTTACACTAAAAAAATTGACTAGAAACTCAAAATGTATCAGCAACTAAAAAAAGTCCAGAATCTTCAAGGCTTTAGGAAGGGGAATCAGTTCATTTTATCTATGTGTATCCATATGCACTTCTACCAGATACATTTAAAAGATCTTATTTGAGAGCAATTTCAAGGACTACTCAAGATGACAAAACATGAACTAGTTCCAAGCAAATTGTTAATTGGTTCTCACTGAGAATGACTTCAGTTAGTATTTATTTTGTTGGTAGACTTCTACAACTGAGCACTGATGAAAGTAGAGCAGGAATCTCTCATGGAATCAGATACTGTAGTGCTGGGACAAGGGAAACTGCCCATAATAGCTGTATGTTAATAGTATTTTATATTTTAAGTGTTTACCAAAAGGCMAAATAGAGAGGACTGAAAGATTTTGACACTCTTAAAGAGTTTTTAAAGAAAAAAATCATACTTTTTAGTTATCTATCTAGGCAACACTGCAGTGGAATCKGGTGACAGCTCGGGTATAAAATCATCAGCCACTTGGTTACAACAGCAAAGTCAGCAGGAAGACAAGAGAGGCGATAATAAGGTTGTATCTAAGTCAAGTTCAACACTCACATCCATAGGAATTGAGAGGGAAAGATCTCTTGTTGGCAGATGACCCTTCAGAGGACGTTTCCACGAGCATTCAACATACAGGTTGCAGCCAGAGAATCAGGCTGTAGTCACTACAGCAAAACCATTCTGTGGGATAACGACATGAAGCAGCGGTTTATAGTTATCTCCAGTTACTTCACGTAAATATTTACTCATAATCTTTTTTTGTTGTTGTTTTTAATATGTAATAGCATTGTTTGCATAGGTGCTAATCAGCRCAGGGGCTTGAAGAATTTAAACTCCATTGTGGTGTTTCATGTTTATAGTTAAACAAAATAGTCGAAGCATCACTAAAAGCAGAGCTGGCTCCGTGAGCCTACACCTGCAGCTGCAGAACGCCCACCCCAAATAAACTGAATATTGAGCATCTCCCAGCAATATGACATTGAGCTTCTGTAGCAACAAGTCCTTGCTATTATCACACTCAGTATTTGTTTTATTATTGTCAGCATAAAAGTGATARTGATTATGTTACAATACCAGTGGACACTAGCTGATTAAATCACATATCATGACCAACCAGATTAGTTTATAGCATTTGGATTTTATGAATTGTRTTTTAAAAAGCCATGATAAAATTCTGATAAAGTCCAATGGCTGGTAGGCAAGATGCTCTAATGACCCTGAAAAATCAGAAAATGTTGAGAAAACTTGCTCATCTTTAGCTAGGATTCACCTCATTCACCACACTGGCCTGGAGACTTCAGTCAGTAGTTTGACCTAGTGCAGCAAGATAGTTTGCTGTTTAGCATGATTTTTAAAAGTRTATTTTTTTTAACTAAACAGATATTTCAAAAACAGTTTGTTAAGATCCTATTAAAAAAGTTTCATTAAAAAAAAGTCTTGTTAAAAAAAGAAAAAGTAAAAAAAAAGGAATGAAACAGTGAAAGGGTATGTTAAAAGAATAAATGCACTGAAATCCCACTACTGCACCACACTGTGCAAGTACTTTGTTAACCCACCAGAGGTGAGAAACCTTCTAAAGAGTGGAACAGATCACCTTTCAATGCAGGTCCATACAAATTTGTTATATCTAGATGTTTGTTATTAAAGTACTCCAGGTAAAGCATATAGTGTCTCCCAGAATCACAGGGCTTTCACTTGATGCCAGTGTGTTGACTCTGTGCTGCTTTCTAGCATCAAAAGCTTTTAATTCATATTTACTTTACTTGCTCTTGAGTGTCAACAGTATTATACTGAGACAACTGACTTCATTATGAGAGAGTAGTTCTCTTCCAAAAAAGTTCTCTATTTCAAAACCAGACAGTGAAATATTCAAGTACATTGATCAGTTATTTAATGAAAAAAAACTCATTATAGGTATGAAGTCTTATCTACATGACTCATCCTTCTCCCTTCCGGGAAGACCTTGTGGAGAGTTGAGGCTTCAGAAAGGAGAGGATAAGCACTTACTGTGGGGAAATACTCACTGGATGGACTGGGCATTGGAAGAGTTCAGAAAATATGAAATGCTGCAAAAGAATCAAAGCAGGAAGGCAATAAAGAATTTAACTAATGAACTATATTCAGAATTGGACTGGGAAGATTATCAGGGTTTGTAGCAGGGCTGAAGTGACATTCAGTGAACACAGAAGAGAGAAGCTCAACACTGATCAAAATGTTCACCRCAGTGTAATAGTGAGTCTGCCATATAACACTGATAAGAATTATATCTTAATAAAATGCATAGGGTTGCACACCCTTATAGCAAAATTCAGCCTTATTCCTGACTTTGTAACCACACTTAGAAAGCTATATTTAATGCCAAGATTTTTATTACAACCTACCTAGCTACTGATGGTCGCAAAGAGGCTTCACAATGATGGCTTGGCATTTCTACAGCTTGTTACAGTGGGATTTTGGTGCAACTTCCTGATCACTCTGTACCACGTGTGGTCAATGACAGCTCCACGCAGGTCAGGTGCAGGTCTCAGTCAGCAGAGCAGTCAGCAAACTGGTTTATCAGACTTTCCAGGGCAGATTTGCTTGTTAAACTTCRAATTTCTGTAACATTTGTAGTTTTCAACTTACCCACAGCACACAAACTGTTCAGCTCTCCAAGAGCAACACTTTCATGAACTGTAATTGCAATTAAATCAATTGCTTACACAGTTTCCCATTTATCCATGCGGAGTAATGCCAAATGCTTTACAGTGCTCATGCCTTACAATTTAACAATTTCTAAACAATTTTTACATTTTTTAAAAAACAATTTTTAACTTATCACTGCAATTTCCTACCTACAATGAGAAAATACCTTTRCTTTGCCAAAAACGTGAAGAGTAATCATCAAAATTCAAATCAGTGAAACACCTCTAGGTTTCCTAACAAGAAATTTGGTGAGGATGTTCAGTAAAACCCGTTCTMGTCCAAAGAAGCACGAGACTGTCAGTAATTAGAAAAGAACAAAGCTGGCAAATAACACACTTGCAATGGCTTGCTAAGGCGCTGCTAACACCTCAGCAACTTCCTGGAAATGCAGCATTTCACCCAACGTATGCATTCAGCATTAATAAAAAACCTCAGCTTATAAACAGCTTCAAAGAAGACACCTGAGGCAAAGCTGTTCTCCTTCGACTCCTTGGCTTTTCTGATTTCCAAGCGGGATAACTGACACGCCYGTGAGCACTAATTTGCACAGACACTTATTTTCTTACTGAAAGACTGCAGCCTTATCAGCAGATCGTGTAGTTCTGTTCCTTTCCCCTAACACTTTCTTCAGCCTTGTTACTGAGTCTCTTAGTCTGTGTCCTCTGGGCATCTATCAAATTCATTTTCACACGTTCAAAAGCAGAGATGTAAGTTCCCACCTTAGGTCTGCTAYGCTGTTGAGCTGAATTTTCCTTATTTCCACAGTTTCCACTCTCCTGTGGACTGACCTCACTGGGGTTACATTTTATTTCAAGACTATGAATGAGCTGAGAAGAAGTCTCCTTCATGTGGCTGTTGTATGTTCTGTACAAATAGTTACACTAAGCTTCCTAAATAAGCATTTGGACAGTTGTTTCTACACAAATAATTGTCCCATTGCAAGGTGTTAGTGAGGCTGTACAACCCAATCTGTGGTCCATGGTACTCTGAATATAAGCCTCACTGTAAACAAATTGCATGTAGAAGCATAAATATTAAAGGAAATTTGATTTATCCCCACCCTTGGTGTTGGTGGGGCGAAATGAGGCACCATTCATATTCTTTTCAGCATTGCAGTTTATTCCAAACAGCCCCGTCTGTATTACTGGTAAGAGACAGTGGAAGAAATCAACTTCTTAACATTAATCTGAGAAAGAATCCCTTTAAGTTCTGGAATTAGAACCAATAACRGGGGAAATTAAGAAGAGCCATTTTGTTTTACGTTGATCTTGCAAGATCTCAGAGATGAGACTTGGCAAAAGACGTCCTTAAGTGGAGTCGAGCATCTCCATCCATCCTTCCACTGCTTTGGGACTCAGATCCCCACTTCCCGCTCTCCTGTGTATTACGCATTGCGGTAACAAGAGCTCTGAGTTTTATTTTCTTACATTTGTGGGTGGAATCTCCTCTATTTCAATTGTGTTTTAAAAGAATTACTTTACACATATTACATGTTATCTTTTGTCACCCTGAAATAAAGCCTGAGATCCGAGTTACAYGGATTTTTCTGAACAACTGAGTCGGATTCATTTCCAACTAATGAGCATGTCTTTGAAAGTCATTTTTTCCTTCTTTGTAATGCATGTGTAATTGGCTCCTGTTGTGTCCCTTTKCCGCACTGTTTATAACAGATTTTTTAATCATAACACAAAAATCAGCTTAATTCTTCTCTGACAAGTATGAATGCATGTCAGTACACCAGTTGTAAATAAAAGACAGATTTTGAAAGGAAAAGAAATGAAAACTTCTTGCTCAGCTGCTCCACACACCTGGAAATCAAGGCCGCCATCTCATCTGCCACCATTTCTCTCCTCTAAAGATCAGCTCTTCTTAAATTCAAAATTCAGTAACAAGATGCAACAATACGGGAMGCGCTGAGCACTGATACAGTGAGACACTTCGACCTTTTCAAGAAATAAACCATAGCATAGGATATAAAAAAAAATGCCAGATATTCATCTGAAAGCATCAGCTTTAACTGAGAGGATTCCATCTCTCTTTCTTTATATATTCCTATATCTTCCACATATCTTAATGCTCRTTTTCTATACTGTCACCTGCACACATATCCAATGTCAATAAAGCAAAATTCAGACACCTTTGTAATTAACATCAGTATCTTTTAAGGTCTCAATGTTTTTGCAAATTAAGTCCTATCAAACTCCATTTTCCTCATCCAGTTTYAGAAAATGGAGGAATTTAGGGTAGCATCAGAACATCTAGTTATGCAAACAGAGAAAACAGCCCATTCTCTGCAGCCTGTAGGTGACATGGCTTGATGTAACTCTCTCTTYTACACTCCATGTTGCTTTTACTACTCAAGACTACAGTTTTAGCTATGCTGAAAGAAATTTCCATGCGTGGAGATATCTTGAACTGTATTTGATAGTTTCTATGAATGTTGCACAGAAAAAGCAACAGAATGAGGCATRAGAAACTTAAAAGGCCTCCACGACTAGAATGAATTTAATAAATCAAAACATGGCAGCTACAGGTATCYGTAACAACTGGCTTCTTTCTGAACATCTTTTCAGTCTTGCCAGCATCCTTTTGTTGCTTTTAACATGTGTATTACAATTAATTTCAGAAGTGAAATGCCCARTCTGAAGAAGGTGACAAATTAAGGAAAAGAAAAAAAAAAAATCCAGCAAATTTTAACATAAAATATTTTTATGAAATGAAGCAAGTATAGGTGGCTACACATGAATCCTCAGCCTATTATTTTGCTGAGGTCACTGGCTCAGACCAGTTTTTTTGAAAGCAGATGTTCTCTAGCGTGTGGTTTTGTATCCATTTTAAAACATATATGCATATTCACTGTGATCAGTGAGTGCTGGTAGTTGTGAGTAATTTCCTTTTCAAGGCTTTTACTTCCTTAAATTTAATGCCCTTATTATGAGATAATTCTTTTTATTCTGCCCTTTATTAACCTATTACATTAATCAGCATCTTCATTGCTGTTCAGAATTCTCCCTTTTCTGGCCTCCAAGCTAATGAGATAACCTCGTGACTGCCCCCATTAATACTTCTCGACTTTTCAAGAGGAATTTCTGCTCAACTTTAGAACCCAAATAAATGATTTATTAGGAACAGCAAGGATTTACCCAGCTCTTAAACGGTGGCCCTATATCTCAAGCCTTCCAGCAGCTCACAGGCAGTGCTCTGCAGCCAAAGGTTTATATAGGGAGAAATTAGCAAACATCACTCAATAAAGTTAGGATTATGGCCGTTTGCATTTGTAGAACCTTGCAAATGTCTCTTGGAAAGCTCACTTCTGTATTTTATATTATGATAGGCTAAGCAGAGGATTTTAGCATAGGATTTCCATATGATTTTCCTTTGTATATGGACATATAAAGTTGCCATTCAAACCCAGATTCCKTCAGCATGGGTGCTACTATGAGAATGGTAGGATAAGTAGGGCTATAGATTAACTTTTCCAATAGAATGCTGCATGTAGGAGAGTAATAYAGAACTGACCAGTCATTCCCGAGTGACACAGATGCACATTTGCAACTTTCGWCTTTCCAGCAATTCTCTTACTTCACACCGATCAATGTTTTTGATCGGTAACATAATTCCGAAAAACTGCATTCCTGCCCCAAGAAAATCATGTTAGAAATTCTCTTTTCCCTTTTGCTCATAGTGTATCATGRGATCTTTCATGTTCACTAACTGGAAAAAAAAACATTTAAATCCCTCTCACATTACTAATCATTACCTGTAAAGTGAATGATTACATTAAAGATACTAGTATTAATGTTGTTTAAAAATTATCAAGTTTAGGTGCTTTATTTTTTGCCATTGAAGGAGTTTCATGCTGAATCTTAGTTTTATTAAGATGTTTTTCCTGTGTGTGATAGAGGGCTAGATCCTAAGAGTGATTTAAGGTCCACCGCTACACGGCATGTCTATGCCGAGCTTATGAGCAAGGTGGAAGTGAGCTGGTCTATGTGGGCTGACGTTGTGGCAAAAATGTCTTTTCTCTTGTAGCAGTGATATTACTGTACCTGGTGGTTATGGGCTGTAGCTTTGCGTCAGAGTCTGCTTATGTCTTCTAATAGACCATTATTTTGCAGGCTGAACTATTAATGACCCCAGAAGAAGACCATATGTGTCATTGGATTGTGTTAATAAAACATTAGTTAGACAATCAAGAAGCCACAGAGAGATAGAAGGTTATTAATAGTAAAAAAAAAAATCTCAAAAAAGCCCCAAAGGGATTGTAACAAAGGCCATCTTCTTTTAGAAYTGGGATGCAACAATCCATGGAGAATCAGGACAATTTAGGCTATAATTCCCAATGCAACAGGATACAGAAATGCTAGTTTTGATCCTGGAAACTAACCTTTCTATTTTTGTCGCTGCAATGCTACTGCCATTTGGAAAACAGCACTCACTGCTGCTGCAAAGCACCTTCATAAATTTTGTTTTGAACAAGCTGAAAACAAAGCCTTCAACCCTTAGCTACCCTCTGGGTTAGAAAACAGCTAACTTCATAGCTGCTTCCCAGTCTATTTTCAAGTATTTCCAGTGAGTTTAGATCTCAGCCTCCAAAGGTGTTTAGAAACACCATGCCCTCAAGAAAGCAGAGTAGTTTGGTGTAGTCTTTATAATGCACTGCCAGCTAATGAAAGTTTAATATCACCTACAGAAAGAGCCTYCACAGAGCAGGCCGGAGCTGCATCCCAAACACTCTTGCCCTGGGCTCTGTTGCATCCCTCGCTTTCTCTCCAGGACCMTATGAATCTTTCACTGCAATAGCAGAGCTGCACACATCAGGTCTACCCTCGTGCCAAACAGTGCCTAGGAGCTTCTGCACTCAGGTAGGTGACAAAATTTATTCCCAGTCTGTGGCCTTGTGCATTTTTTTGGAAAAACCTTACTGAGGYTTTTATAAAAGTAGGACCTAAAGCTCCCCTAGTCTTGATGGTCCCTCCTGCCCTAGGAAATGACTTGGCTGGCCTGTCAGTGCCGTCCTGCATCACACGGTATTTGGTGGCTTGCCATCCCAATCCATTCAGCTCAGCTGCATTTTACCCMAAATACCATCAACAAAGGCTCCGTTTTGGAAAAGAGGCTTATAAGAGAAAAGCGGGTGGGTGCAGAGAAGAATTCTTGCTTTAAAAATTTGAAATAGCTACTTTAAAAGATTCTATAATCCCTAAAGCACTGGCAGTAAGACTGTCTGGATGTTTTACAGTTACTRTACAAGGAGAATAAGGTATCATGTTTTACTTTACCGTCTGGGCTTTTCTTTTTAGCAAAATTCGATTTTTCCGCTAGCAACGAGTTAAAAGATGGCAGTKCTCTTCTGGAGAGAGACTTGAGAATTTCAGAAGTCCTGTAATCTTCCTAAAGCTTAAAAAAATAGAACAGTTTTCTCATCTGAAATGAGGAAAGACTCGAGAGTTTCTACCACGTGTCCAAAACATACCCGAGAAGAAGTGGATAGAAAAGCCTTGCTGAAACACCATTGGTAAAAACCACACAATGGTAAAAACCATTAATGCTCAMGTTAGTTGTCAAGAACAGAGCAATTCTGCTAAATTAACAAGCTTTTCGATGACTGGGCATAGCTGAAGGCTCTTTCCAACTTCCAAGGAACATCTCTGAGAGGAACTGGCCCTGACTGTGTTTCCTGAGAGGCACTTCATGCAGAGTTAGAGCCCAGCACTGCTACCCCTCCCTGTAACCTGTGCTCATCACTGGCTCAGGAAGATGACTCCATACAAGCAGACTTTTAGCAAAAGCTGCAACAGCATTAACACAAATGTGGTACAAACTCCACTAACTCTTTATCTAGGAAAGGGCACAAAAGCCGGTTTTAAACCAGATTTCTATCTTCTTCAGCAAATGATAGTTTGTCCTTCTAAGACACTAGCTTAAGATGCAGATGTTCAGTTTRGCAGCGTTTGAAATGGGCCATTTTAATTGTTTCTTGAAGTCGCCTTACCAAACTRTTTGTTTTCTTCTCTGCTATAATCAGTATTTGTTTGTCTCCCCCAAATGCCTCCCTCTCACTATGCAAGCTGTAGTAAGGCTTGGGTACTCAGGAAAAAGACAGTCTTCCCTCAGCTGTTGTTTATATTGGCTTTTTTCCATTCCCGTTGACTTGCGCGGTCTGCCGTGCCGTGCTTAGGCACCCTGCAGGCGTATTTAGCAGTGTTTTCCTTTGCCATCTGGAGCAGACTTTCGCCCAACTCGGGGCTGACGCACTTGAGAGCCCCATCTGCCGTCTCTGGTAGCTGTAGAGGGGATGGCAAAACTAGTGAAGCCTCATCCGAAGCCCAGCTGAACAAGTGGTACCCTTTGACACGTTTCATCTGCCTTTAAGTAATTATCCGGACATGCTGCTGTTCAGGAGTTCACAACCGTGGTCCGTGTTCCCTCTTCCCACAGACAAGCTGTTTACCCCTATAGAATTGGCCAACATCTAGCATCTTGTTGATGCGTCTATCTAAAATAATATAYGCAGGTTTACTGAAGTCCTCAAAAACTACACCGTAACACTGCTTGATTTTTACAGGGTACCTGACAGCAGATGAAGTGACATATTTGACCAGAAGAGAACACTGGGAATGTTGGGAAAAATAGGGAAGTGTCCAGGGAAGTATTTCTCACAAAGAACATTGAAACACGTTAAAAAGAGTTTAAAAAAGTGGCAAATTTCTATGTGTGTTTGGTATGAAAACTCTTGCTAACTGGATTTTTTTTTTTTAATTAATCCCTTTTTTTTAGCAAGAAGTCTTTGATTATCTGATGCATCTCTTGTGTTTCATCCTGGAAAACACTTCCAGCTTCTTCTATGTTTCTTTCTATTTTTCATTTGCACATTGAAGAGATTCTGCAGCTTTAACAGCATCTTTGCGTCAACCTAACCAGAGATGCACAGAAAACAATTTTATAACTGTTTATTTATTTAATAATATTTAACTCATAAATAAACCAGATATGTCTGCACTTAAGTTTGAGGTGAAAACAGTTTTAGTAACATGCATGGCACAAAGTCTTTCTATGATAGTCCCTGTTAATGTTAACTTCTGCACAAGAATCAATTGAAATAGATKAAACCACAGACTTGGGTCACACCGTGCCTGAAACCCACTGTGTTTCCTAATTTGTTAAACAAATGAATCAAAACACTACAGAGAATAACAAGACAGAGCAACAGCAGAGATGTTCATTGACTCATAGATGTTCTACTGAACTAATGTGGTGYGGTGTCAAACTTTAAGCTACTACTTCATTTATTTTAATATACTCAAATACATATAACACTTTTTCTAGTCATTACTCCTTGTACGTTTCTTGTTCAAAACAAGAAGCAATTATTGCCCTGAACCAAACAGGGACTGCYTGATAAAATACCCCTGAACAAACCKTTGAGATGGTATCWGGAAAGAGGTATCACACAKTTTGTGATCTCCTCTCTCAATTTTTCTCCATGTGTAATTTATACAGAGGCAAAAAAACAGGAAAATTAGGTTTGTTAAAAAAGACGAAAAAATGTTTCATTTTACAACCCCATGCAGCTAAGAATTYAGGTCTACTCTCTAAAACACCTCTGTAAGATCTGTCACAGCCCAAGATCGGTAAAGTTATAACTGTTCTTCCTATTAGGCAGATTTACCYGGCAAGGAGAGTCACTACGTGACCTTTCTGGATCTTTGCTAGAGCCAAGTTGGCAGCAACAGTTCAGTGTGTACGGATTCAGGGAGACCAAGCGGGAGACTCAGGAAGACATGGGATCGTTTATATAAATGTGCCGTGGTGCCACAGCCTCTGAAAAGCAGGACCTTCACAAACACACCTGGAAGGCTAAATCCCTACTCCACAGGACTACAGGCATCTCATTTTCTCTTTCTCTTTCTTATTTTGCATTGCAGGCAGTATTCTTCACGAAAGGAGTTCTAAATTGCATTTAGGTAAAAGAAGAATAAACTCATGGTATCTGACAGATATACTTGCTGCTCTTAACGGTTTGATTTTTTTACCACAGGGTCACTCTGGAAACGCTAACATTTGTTAAGCTACCACGAGGCTCTTAACAAAACTAATAAATTAAATAAAAGTTAATCATGAACCCTCTTCACTCTGCACTGGAGGACAGGCTCTCAATTTACTGTCCTCCAAAGAAAAGGTGACATTAGCACTTCCTGGAGCCTACTAAAATGCCACACAAGATGCTCTCCTAATGCGTGCTCAGGAGAGGTGCACAGTGAGTTCTAATCTACACTCTGTGTGAAAAAGACTGTTTTTCCTTGCAGGAAAAGCCCATATAAAACGAGAAATAGTTTGCTGTTGCAGTGAACACTTTTACCTCTGTGTTTCAGCTCTCGTTTAATGTTTGTAGTATCTGTAACAAACTGTCTCTGGAAAACAGGCACTGAAGTAACAGGCAGCAGTGCTCATACAGCTGCAGAAAAGGTCTGTCCTACAAAGCAGTGCACAAAAGGGTTACCTTTGATACAGATTTGAAAATAAAAACCTCAAGTCATTCTTTCTCCTCGACAGGAAAACTCTCCTCACAGGTCTTTTCTGACAAGAGCATTGGGCATTTGTGGCGGAAGAGGCAGAACTATTTGGTTATCTACCAAATCTGAGCAAATTGGCTGCTGAAGAATTTACAAATTTGGTTTTGCTTCCTCAATTCAAAGGAGATATTACAAGGCTTGTATGCAATATTTGTTTTCAAAATAGAAAACCAACTGAATTCAGTTTATAACTCCTAATTCCTCAGTATTAAACCCAGCATGTTAAGTACTCTAATATTTCTTTGCAAAAACGACGTCGAAAGCCCCTCTGAAGATTTCTCTACGTCTCTAAGTCTTGCTGAGCTTGGACATATAATAGATGAAGTGAGAAAGACCAGAGGAAATGTGTTTATTTAAACTACACTTTTTTTTTTTTAAATAATTCCATGGTTTATTATGTCACAATCCTCTAGTGAAGAGAATTGCAAAAGCAACTCGTTGATCMCTTTAAATATGCCAGAATTGCCAAACATTCTGCTTTTTGGTCTCTTCAATCTGCTCATGACATATATGTGTAATGTAACATATACAACAAACACCAGAAATGTGTAGTAGCTTCATAAAAGTACAAGAAATTAACTGTTTGCCAGAAGAGGGAGCAGGCAATTTGAAACTAAGGAATATTAATACAATTTAACCAGTATTTTTTTATTTAATTTTTAGATTATAATTTCATCACATTCTTGCTTTCCTTATTATATGAGTTCCAAATCCCACTACAAATTACATTGTCWTATAGATGATGGATTCCCCTGAAAATGGAGGGAGAAAAAAGCGTTTTGGGCATCTTTGGGATTCAACAGAGGATAAAGGCTGTGACAATACAGGAACATATGGGGATATTCAACCTYTGAAAAGAATATTTTTGAGTTGGAGTAAATGAAACTTGTTTTCTCTCTTCCCATGCAAGCTGCCTGTTAACTGCACCATAAATATAGCATATTGTAACCTATATATTAGTGAGTTTACCTTCCTAGGAGTTTTGTCTTTTTAGCCTACATGCCGCAGAGAACATCTTGTCACAGACATTTTGATAAAGCGCATTTCAGCATTACATCTTTTMGAGTAATATTTAGATTTTCACGTAAAACATTTTTTTTCTTTCAAATGACAAACTCATCCACATTGACAGTTAAAATTATTTTTTTTACTGTTCATTTACTGATGAAAACCAGCATTAAGCCATTTGTGCTTTCTACTACACAGCCATTATGAAGTATTTCCAGGAAACATCGTCCCTTTTTGCCTTTTCCCAAAATGAATTTTGCACTCTTTTGACAACACTAGCAATATACTAAAACATACCCACAGAATGGCAGTTGCATGGGTGGAAGCAAGAAAAAGAAACGTGCAGATCACTGAGTACTCTGCTACTTTATGACACGATCTATCTGAAATTCCACATCTGGAGGCAGATTCAATGCCCAATTTCATTCAATGGCTCTAACAGTGAAATTGAGCGAATATGGGGATTTTTCTTCTCTGATGTAGGTGCATTCYCAAGACTGGGCTTCCCACTACGTCCCCAGCAACATGCATCTCCTTATGTGTCTCCTCTATTGCTTTTCTCTTAACGCATCTCCTCACGTTTCTGCTCATGTCTACGTGCATCCAAACCTGTCTCCTTGGGTGTTTCCCACCCCTAGAAGCTACTACCCCCTTTCTTGGGGGGCACGTACTCCTCAGACTCCCCCTCTAGTCCAAGTGGAAGGAAGAACCGTTACGTTTTTACTGACAATTAGACTTAAAGACTTTAACACTGAAATAAACCCTGCAAAACACAGAACCAAGGTGTTGCAATAGTCAGAGCACGGACACACTGCGATCTCCATACGCTGTTTGTGCAAGCTGGATGGTCCAGTTTAGCAGCAAAACAATCTGAATTTACCGTGAAGCCGCAAGAACGCACAACCAAGCACACCAGTGCAGTTTGAATATACRATATATAACACTATCCTTTAGCATACAAGCAGAGGAGAAAGATATAAGCAATAAATAAGATATGAGTAAGCATAAGCAGCGAGCACCAAGACTAGTGAAGGCAGAAGGTTCATCCAGACCCAAAACGGTGAACACCGTTCAGCATCCGTACCCATGCTGCTGCTCCACGTCCCACGTGGGCTCCTCACACCATCCTGAAACGGCAACGCGCAGGGTGCTCTTTGCAACCCCAAATCCTTTTAACCAAGGCCGTCAGTGCGCTGCTTTCTRAAGTTGGCTTTTTGCGTCCTGTTAGGTGCTTGCTGCAGCAAGCCATGAGGTAAGTGGCGTTCAAAAAYGGTGGCTAGGTCAGGGAGTGAGACAAACCACATGGTTTGCTGTGTTAGATTGACAGTAATTATCAAAAAGTTCTTTTATTATGACTTTGCACAACTTCCTTAGATGTGCTACGGAGTGTCTTCAGCTTGATACTCTTATTGCAGCTTAGATTTTATTTTATTTTATTTTATTTTATTTTATTTTATTTTATTTTATTTTATTTTATTTTATTTTATTTTATATTTTATTTTTTATTTTATTTTATTTTATTTTATTTTATTTTATTTTATTTTATTTTATTTTATTTTATTTTATTTTATTTATTTTATTTTATTTCACCTGCCTCTTGGGAAGGCAGGGTAAGCAAACAGGAAGGCAGTTTGTAACAATATCTTCATGGTCATATTTTTGTTTCCTTGATGGATGGTAAAACTAATATTCATTTTGCTCGTTATTGGGTAGACTCCGAGGTGCAGTGTTATTTATGTCTGTTTTTGGATATAGATATGGTTGCTTAGAGGTATAAAGGTGATTATTAGCTCTCTGTTTCTGGCCAAGAACATGGAAGTAGTTGTCTGCAAGGAGGCAGACACAAAGGATTTAAGCTCGATTTAAGATTTTTTTTTGTAATTTGCCCCCATTGCATACATGCTGCAAAATGTTAATAAGTAGAAGTGTTCTTATTTATTGGTGGGTTTCAGCATCAGCTCTAAAGTACTGCATGTTCTTGTGTTTTTTCCCTTAACTTTTCAACCAGTTCCAAAGTGCTGAAGTGATGGGTGTCCATGAGGCTTTCAGCATTGAAAGTGAACAGAACTGGGCATGAAGGACATTGACAGTGCTGTGTCCTGGASAGCATGAGCACTTTTGGGATGTACCTATGGCAGGTTTGGCGGATGGTGCTAAACCCCAATGCCTCATATCTTCAAAGCTGTTGGTATTTCACCTATTAAGCTAATAATAATTAAAAATAACCCACCCATCCACCCCRAAATGGCAAATATATGTATAAAAGCCTCAGGGCATACCTTTGACCACAATATAGACTTRTCATTCAACGTCTGGCTTTCAGGGCCTCTTGACTTTAACAAGTGGGATAGGCGATATATAGGCAAATAAATTAGCTTGTATTGAAAAGTTGACCTACAATTCAGACTTAATTATCAATCCCGTCTTAGAGATTTTCTGTTTTGCTTTTCAATAACAGCAATTTGGATTTGAAATCCACCAGGGCCTTTAAGAAATTACTATGCCATTCATAGCCTGTATGTTGACTTCTAATGAGCTTGTGTCGTAAAGATCTTGAATACACTCTTTCATTATTTCTGCATTTGTTATGCCATCAAGAGCCCACTGTTCTCTTCATTAAGTCACTGGTAATGAAAAAAAATTGAGTAAGATTCCAATATTTCCTGTCAGCACAAAATAATTTGAAAGGCAATTAAGAAGAATGGTGTAAACAACAAAAAAAGTGATGGTATTTACCAGATACCTGTGAGATAGAAAATAAAGTGAAATAAGAAAGATGTTTTTTATCTTTTTACTACACAGTATCTGACACATAAGTAGCTCCTGACAGCTACAGATAGCAATACAGTTAATTTCTTTTTATTATTATTCCTTTGTTGACAATATTTCAATTTGTTTTTAAATTATTATTCAGCTCTCCTTTATTGTGGCATGATTTCCCTTTGAAATAAATGTTTAGCTTGGAAAATAAGTTAACTGTTGTCTAAATTATAGATAGGAAGGCAGACAAGAATATTACTGTCTCTCCATGCCTTTTTAAAGAAGAACTATATTAGGGTATTGTTTGGGTTCTAACTGGTTGAAATCCTTGCTCAACCATGGAATTCCTTGAAAAAAAATCTTCTGATAGACATAAGTTGGGCTGTGAGCTAGATAGGGTCAAGAAACAGAAATACTTAGTATTGAGGAGTACCTATTTTTTTAAATGGTTTTACAATTGTATAAATATAACACCTGTGAGTGTTGATTCCAGTGTCTCAGTAGGGGATGCCCATGCTAAGGTTTYTTTATAAGCAGACCTGGCAGAATCTCTTCTGTTAATGTTTACACAGGCATTAAATTTGAAATAATACCATGCAGAGCTTGTTCATGCAGGCAGAAAGTACCTACTAATTTGAAGAGTAKAGAGCTTTATTTCGTTTAATCCTACCTCACAGCAGCAATTGGTATAAAAATTAAAATGACCAGAGGAGATGCACACTATATCTAATAGTACCGTGCTTAGTATTTTCTGTTTCTTGAACTCGAGCAGTTTTACATATCCCTCAGAAGAACTGCAGCTTTCACATCATGCAGTCGTCAAGATGTGTTTGAGAGAAAACCTCCACCTTTATCACCCGAATTTGCCCAGAACTGAGGCAAGAGTGCAAGAGTCTAACTTCTAGCTACCCCTTCACCTTCCCATCAGTACATTTAAAGCTGTTATTCTTTTTGTTAGTCTGGGCAGTGATTTCCCTGCAATCACACTTACCTCCATATCTATTTCTTTCATCCTCTTTATTATGTGTATTGTACAGCTGGTCCAAGAAACAGTGACACCATTGCTTTGGTTTCCATTGCGTGGGATGAAACGTCCAGGTTGTCTCGTTGCCTCTTTAGGATCACAAATAGAATAAATGAGAGGAGCAGCTTCCACCAGGCTAGAGGCAGATATAGTTCCACGTTGCTGAAGAAAATCCATCATATTTCAGTAAGGTGATTAGTCAGGAATATAGGTGATCATAAAGGAGCTGTGTTAGTGGTGAAGAACAAAGGTTTCTGACCATTGAAAGACAAATCTAATCCTATCAAATCACCTGAAAATCTGATCTCTTCCATGCTTGTCTGTCTTTGCCTGTTCTTTTCCATGCAGTGCAAAGGTAACCAAGCTACAGAGCTCATTGGGGTAAAGGCAGGGACTTCTGAAGGATTGAACAGAGCCTCTTCAGCCATTTGGGCATGTGAAGAAGAGTCAGAGGCCTTGAGAGTGGTTGAAAGGATCGTCAGCAACAAGTGCTCACTGCATCTGGGCAAGCAGCAGATTATGCAGTTTAATGAGAGAACAGAAGGTTTTATGGTTCATACTGAATAAAAAAAAAAAAGATTTCTATCAGCTTTTTAAAGTCATATTAGGTGAACAAAACTTTTAGAAATTCTAACGAGACATTATGTCAATGTCAAACTAAGGAAATATTGACTTTTTTCCTTCTCTCTGTTGTTTTATTAATGAAACAATTTGATGAATTTTATATGAGTTAGCAAGAATTTTTGATCCACTTGTAATGGCATTTTTGACTGATTCGGGAATCATTAAAAAAATCAATTTTCAATGAAAGTATGAGGCTAAAATCCGCAATAGTGACAATTACTGCCTCACCTTTTGACTAATCTCCTTTTCTCTGTTATAGCAAGGCATCTTTCATATGACTATACTAGGCAATGCTGTAGAAGACACCCTTTTAAATGTGACGAGTGTTAAAATACATATTTAGCTGAGAAATGTTGTGAAATGTCACATCCATGGAATATTATGGAAAAAGTACTTACAAATAACACAAGATTTCTTTCTTAGTATAAGTATTTCCACACTGAACAATTCAAAGTCAAAGCAAAAAAAAAAAAGAATTCTTTGCTACTCTTCCATTCACTTGAACTATTTTTTTCAGTATAATATTTCTCATTACCAGTTATGTAAAGCTGCAAGTGGAAAAGGTTTGGAAAGAACAAAGGAGAAATACCTAGTTAGTCTGCTAATTAATTAATGGATTTAATTGCTTGCAAAGGTACTGCAAATTCCAGCATGGTTTTTACCTGATAAAAAATAAAAATAATAAATTAATAATTATTTATCTGAAGATTTTCTTAAGTAATTTATGTTGTTGTTCTTCTCTTTTTCACTCTCGCTTGCGCTCTCTGACTCTTGGAGCCTTTTTGGTCTTCAGCATGTCATTGAACACTCAACATATGTTGGACTGCAGCCTTTTGATGAGCCTGAATTAGGAGACTATGGGTAAAGGCAAGGCAGACACTGACTGACTCTAGAGGTGCTCAGCTTTGGTGTTGGATAGATCCGGCGCTATTAGAAATGGGAAGGCTGTAGAGCAGCCCTAGGACAAGGCTCTTTAGCATCATAATAAACTTGAACATGGTAGATTTAAGGGTAAAGTGAGAGAGAGGGAAAGAAATGCAGACTCCTACTTCATCTGCTGCCAAGGCCAAGTGGGGAAAAGAGAGAAGATGGCAAGTCTAATCTAAAAATCTAGTCTAAAAATAGTTTYTACTTCCCAGATTAAAACCAAGACAAGCAGAAGAATGAGGTTACCGTTTCTCCTTCTCTGCTCTTTCTAAAAAATAGTTACGTTATATGGAGTAGCAAAGAGGAGTTGAGACATACACACTCAGGCCATAGGGCATTCAATGTATGTAACAGTCTTAATTTACACACCAATAAATACAAATTTTAAAGAAAAAGAAAACTTAATTCCTTCATTCACCACCAGTAGCAAGGAAGGGGATGGCACAGGATAAAAAAAAAAGGCAGGCAGGGAAGATGAAAATTCTGACAAATCTCTTGGCTCCAGGAATTTACAAATTTATCTAGTGCACAATGTAGTAGTTCACTAGGCACATATATTCAGAAATCAGACAGTTAAAGGAAGTCCACACTCTTTTTTTGCCATGTATTTGCAGAGTTAGAAGGCGTTTCATGACGGACTCTGCAAAAATGTGACCCTGTAACACAGAGTAAGACCTGACCTAATCAATAAGGTAGATATGATCAGGTGAAAGCTTCCAGCCAGTGAGAAACCACATCAGACAGACGCTCGTGCAGGGGATGGTTCTTCTGCCTCATCCGTTCCCATAGTCAGTCCAACTTTAGCATGCAGAACTCTGGATTTTCCCTGTCTCAGGTGAGGGTCTGACCCCAGAATGTGTTCTGTGAATTCGTTTCCCTTTTGAACAAATGAATAAGTGGAGAGAAGCCTGCTGAATAGTTCAAATGTCTTCGTGTGCTGCACTTCTACAGAGAACTTCAGTGAATGGCAGCAGTTGTAGCCTTTTAATTATTCTACAGTATTGTTGAGAATTTAGGAGAATAAATAAATAAATAAATTCCTCTTTCATCTTGCTTTCCCCAGCATTCCTCCTCCTTGGCCCCTCAGGATTTATTGTAGGTTTTTCAATGTCGCACCAAAAAATATGCTACCCAAACCACTGCTCACCAAACATGCTGCTTCCTTGCACCTCATTTCCTTCGTGTTGTCTTTTCCAGTGCCTTCTGCAATTAGTTTTGCTTGCTGCAGACGCATGTAAATTCCTTCATTGTGTCGGCTGAACATTCAGCAGTAATTTTGTTATTCAGTGAATGGTTTTACCCCTTTAATTGTTATTATTATTTTTTTTTAACCTCTGTCAGTTTATTTTGCTCAACAGCTCTTCCCATTCTTCCCTTTGCCAGAGGATTGTAATTTCAACAACCCTTTCTATCTATTCCTACTTAACCACACTGGTATCCAATGCCCTTTTTACCTGTTCACACTTAATAGGATTAATTTCCCTTGTGGTCTGCGTGCTGGGTTATTAAGTATTAACTACTTTTCTGTAGTAGCTGGCATATGCAATTCAGTGTAGAATTTCAGTTAACATTTCTGCAGGCATTTTGCATTCCCTGAAAACATCTGAAGTAGG
>PTEX01000013.1:393200-489373 GCA_003342815.1 Eudromia elegans
AAGGGAAGGGAAGGGAAGGGAAGGGAAGGGAAGGGAAGGGAAGGGAAGGGAAGGGAAAATAAAAGAAAAAAGTAATTTGGGGAGATTCCTTCTATGCAGGTAAATCATTTAAAAAATAAAGCCTCTTCACTATCCTGCTAGAGGAGACTCTTGTAAAGGTTTAGGGGTGCAAAAGTGGTTGCAGGGAGGAGTACTCCTCAAAGCAATATCTCTTATTGACTTCTATATGAATCAATGATTGGAGCTTAAGATCTCTTGCCTGACCATGCACTTGTCCATCATACTTTAACTTCCAGAAGTGATACTTTTTAAGGATCTGGATCCTTACCTCTGAGGAGAGGATGGGAACAAATCATGCAAGGACGTGCTGGTCAGATTGGTTAAATGAGCTTCTGAAGAGRAGTCAGATGACTACAGTTATGAAGATAACATTGCAGATTACAGATACTCAGCAGAAAGTATATTTACAATTTTTCCAGTTACAGTTGAATCAATATGCTGGACTTATAAGACAGGCTTTGCTATTTTATTGTCTTTTTATCTCCTATAATTAGGGGACAGTATGAATTTTCTCAGGAGGGAGAGCTGCACGCCCAGCCTTATTCCATTTCAAACAATCCTGCCTGCTTCTAGTGTCCCAAGTAATGTGACCTAGGTTAGTTCCCTTCCTCTCTGTCCTTGGTGTTGGGGCACACCCGTGCTCCATCACAGGGGTGACAGGATTTCTTGGGGTGGCAAGGGAACATTTTTGAAATGTGGAATTGTGAAAACACGGTTTAAAGACTGCTAGTGACAGGTTATCTTTGCCTGCAACTTCCTAAAAGGAGGACTTGCTTGGCCTGCAGACAAGTATGGCAAATACTGTAATGAATAATCTCTTACCTAGGGAAGCTGCAAAACTGCGCACGTTTTCAAGACTTGGCCCTTATTTCCTCACAACGTTGCTTATATTAGTGCACTCTTAATCCCGTGGCCAGTGTGAATGCAGACAAGAAATCTTTAGTCTGAGCAGACAGCTCACCAGCGTGGGCTGAGATCCTCTCATCTTCAGAAACAACACCTTSGACGTGATAAAGATCAAACTTGAAATGAAAGTGAATTGTGCTTCGGATGCTGCTAATCTGGGCAATTCTTTTGCCTTTCCTGTATGTAATACAGTCATAAATCAATAAACTTTCCGGGAGCCTGATTGATTGAGCTGTGACATTTGGTCTCCTGCAGCTCTGACAATATCCTGGGACGTTCAGTAACTGTTCTGGTGACACCTGCAAGATGGATTTCTCTATTTAGCCAAAACGCCCAGGGCATGTGTGAGTGTGTATGCGTGCGCGCATGCATGTCTATGGGGAAGGGGAAAATGCATTTCCTGTGGTATAGTTCAAGCTAAGAAGCATCGGTGACTTCTTTGGCATTTAGGGGAAGTTACATTCAGAATTAATGCTTGGTGTTCTCCTAATCAGAAAGACCAGTTCTTACTGTAGTAACATTTTTTTTTCCTAAAAAAAAGCACTATATATCTTTACTTCAAATTATAGTCATTTTATATAGATGTTTATATCTGCAGTTCATAAGGTCTCCGATATGGTAGTATATATGTATATCTGATATTTGCTCTAAGCAAAAAGCTGCAAGTCATCCTTTTGTTACTCTTGCAATCAATTTATTAGAAAATATGAATACAACCAACGCTGGTCTTAAATTTTACCAGAATATGTTGCAGAATGAAAAAAGCCTGAGAAAATCTTTTCAGCACCATGCTTCCAGGATTTTCTCATAGGAACAATCTACATTTAATCCTTCCTATTTCACCAACTACGAGAGCTTTTCCCATCATAAAAAGAGGAATACACAGCTCTCAATTGTGAGGTTAATTTTGAAAGTTGGATTTTGCTACTTGGAAATCATCCCTGAAAATATTGTTTATAACTGTATAAAAAYCAATTATATTTGCARRATTCACATTCCTTTTTTTTTTTTTCTTWATCATGCTGGATTAGATAATTTATATGTCTAGATTAATAATACTATCCTTGATATTATTCAGTAGCATATGGACCACTGAATGGTTGCATAAAAAATATGGATGCATGATCATGGGTATGACTGAAGTCCTTGTATCATTCTGAAAGAATTCTCTATAGCAGTATAGACATATATCTATAGGCATGCATTCCTTTCTGAACACTTTTACAGATTTGTTATTTCTACATTCTTTTTGTCTAGATTCTCTTTTCACTAAATCTTTACATCTTTAAATACTTACTTTGAATCCAGCAGAAGCAAAGTAGTATTTTGCTTTAAATCTAACACCTATAAGAGAGTAAACAAGAAAAAAACCCTTGTTCTATCTTTAGATATCTATCCTTTAGATATCTATTGGTACACAGTTTTCCTTCACATAAACCATTCTAACTTCTTTTTATCATATAATATATGCATATCTTTGCATAATTTGGCCAAAATTTTCATTTAATTTCTGCCATACGGAAATAGTGGAACTGGCTCTCAGCCATGATTTTCGAATGTACTTGTTACCTTAGTACTCTTCAGTGTAGAAGCTGATTTTGTTTGCAGGTTTTCGATTTTTGTGTTCAGTGATTTTTCTTTCCAATGGGATAAAGGCAAAATCAGACTAGCTAGTTGTTTTCTTTATCCTTTATCCTTTTGCCAATTAGAGTCTTTTAATTCCCCCCATTTTTTTTTCATCCTTCACAATTAGTATTATTTTAGAACACTTTTGCATTAAAGGAAATATTGTCAGAGGATGTTGGTGTTGTATTAAATGAAATTGCATAATTTGAGACTCTTATTAAATAATAGGAAGGTGCATTTTATGAATACATCAGAGGACTTTAAAGCATTCATGGTTTATAGAATTTTTCTCCCTCAAAAAGACAAATATTTGCATGCCTAGCTCAATGTTACACAAAGAAATAAAAATGCTGACATTTCTACCTCTCTTCTTATGGCTTAAAATAACATTATTTCATCTTCTTTCTTTTTTTTTTGGTTGCATGTACAGTGTGGGCTTCTAATGCACCACCAGTGAGTTAAACCCTGGCAATGCAATTTGGGAATAGGGATTCGTAAAGATGTTTTTAAGCCAGTCTGTGTTTCCCAATGTGTATTGTTTCTCAGTGGGTACATTTTTTTTTCTTTTTGGAAGAGTGGTTAATGTCTTATGGACATAGATTAGCATAATAAAACTTCCTTGATTCAAGGTAATATAACTTGATGCTTTATCTATAAAGCAAGTCAGCAGTGCAGAGCATTTTTGTGAGATATTGATCATTATTGTTCTAGTCTAACATTTCTTCTAATATGTTCTATTTTAACAAATGCATTTGCAAGATTCTTGTGGTCTGTTAGCAAGCTTTAAGTCAGGTGGGGCAGTGACTAGAAGGAACTAAAGTCTGAAGCCTGGATAAGAAAGACCTGGGTGCAGGCACAGATTTTGGGTAGACTTGAGGTCTAAGCATAAAAATACATGTGTGCAGTTGGCTCCAGTGAGATCTGTGGCTTTATCTCCCCTTGGTGATCTTAAAACAGAGAGGAAGAACAGAGTCAGTTCATCCGTGACGCTCACGTCTTCTCTGTGTGTTTATGGGGTGCGAGTTGAGGTCTGTCTGCTGGCGTTCATCTCTTTGTCACTACCCATGTCTGCACGTTGTCGAGCACTGCAAGCAAATGGTGCTTTTACAAGCTGACTTCTCAAACAGCAGTTATTTGTTTGGTACACTGTTGCAGACCTGAATGAAAGTTCCTAAAATAACTGGGAGAAAAAAAAAAAAAAAAGTGATTAACTTCATTAGGCTGTGAATAATTCCTTTATTCTACTATGTGCATATGCAATGCATAATTTTAAAGTTTTATTCTTACTTGTTCTATCTATAGATAAGTATATGGTTGATACAATGGATCTTACAGTAACTTTTATCCCTAAATTTACATATAACGATATACTAAATTACTTAGTCATTTTACGGCTGATTTGCATTTAATTTCATCTTTAACTGCAGAATGTGCTGTATTCATTACAYTTTTTAATTTCTTGTGTTTTCTGCAATTTAGATTGTAATATTACAGAGCATACTCTGTAATGAGTTTTTATTATTTTTTTCAGCAACGATATTATGGCAAGTAATGAAAATCCACCAGATGGCTCTTTATCTCTAGACCCTCATCCAACAAAACCCAAGATGTAATTAACTTCATCCAAGTGTCATTTCCCTGCTTTCAAAAGGGTCCTGAGTTATCTAGGGAATATCTTGGAGCAACCCATCCGGCTTGCATTTGCCACTCCGAAAGGACGTGGATTTTTCAAGGACTGTGTTTCAAATATAGCAATACCTCACAGTGTGAGGTATTGAGGATATGAGAGTGAACTTGAATGGGGACATGAAGGTTAAGTTCAAGTAAATACCAGCAAATAGCTGGTATTTAACTTGTATCCCTACTTTTTATTTTATTCTGAGTATTCCTCAGAATTTGTTACTGCAGTGCAGGAGTTTAAAAGGAAACACATCTATTGCCTTCTTATCTTGAGTAACTCTTAAGATTGCATGGCTTTGTCATCTGCTTTTTCCCAAATGACATTGCTTTTCAGAGCCCACATCCAACAATTTCTACTCCCAAAGAGACTCTTGTACCTCTCTAGGACACTTGAGTGCTTCAGAAATCTGAAATTATTCTGGAAAACCATCTTCTGAAATGCACTGGGGTGGGGGGGGTTATGTCCCATAGATTTTTTGTGCATATTATTTAAGGGAATATCTTCCAGGAAAACAACATATATATATTMATCAGTTTCTACCAAGCTCACTCAATTCCAGGTAAACTTAAAAACATTTATCTTCTATTTTATCAAGGTTAAAAAGTCAAGAGCCCATTTGGAAGTCTGCATATAAGACACAAATATGACTAAAACCAGCTTTATTTCCGAGGGGTTATTTAATACCTGGAGGGGTATGAACTGAAGGAGCATTTTAGTTATCACCACTCCACCTCCTGGATACAGATTCTCAGAGGCATTTTTTGGAGGAATTTATTAGCCTAAATCTTGCAAAAAGAGCACATCACAACTTGTTTGTCACTGACTAGTTGCAGATCTGAGGTTCTTTGGAATACCAAACCTCTGCTTCTGTTCCCAGTGGTGGAAGAGGTCTGTTAAACTTCAGCTGTGGTGGCCCCTTCTCCCCATACATGGGGCAAGAAATGTTTTTAGCTGCTTTGGTTTTGTGATATTTTGCAAACTGAGYATCATGACTTAGGAAATAATTACATAATTATCAAAAATATAATTAAATATGTAGTATTTTATTGTGTAGTAGCCTCCATTGTTTGTTTTTTCATGTATGAAAAACATACATATTGTATTAAATGGACTGTTCCCCATCTATTTTAAAATTATGTGTTTTAGTGATGATGGCATCATTATCTTGTAAAGAATTAATTCCACATATTTCAGAATCTCTTAGAGGACAACATAAACACATTAATCAACCTCATTTATTTGTTGGTAAKGGATTGGTAAAGTTTTCAGTGTTCTGTATTTCCTCTTGAATTCATGGGCTTCAAAAAACACCCTCTGAAATTATACACAAAACACTTGTGTTACAAATATGTCAGAAGAGTACTGGAGAGAACTGTCATAGAGTTGCCAGAGTATAAGAGAATGTGAGCTCTAGTACTTGACATATTTAGTCATCTAAAATAGTGTCTATTTCTCTGCTTTCACAAAGAAAAATCAATGGGAAACAATTCTCATCCTTGAAGTCCTTAATTTGTGCGTGGCCTATCTGTAATCTTTAGTAAAAAGGACTAGAACGACCTGAAAACTGACTGTGGTTTTATTTTTGAGTCAGCCAAGCACAGGAAGCAAAGGGATTTGAAATATGCATTCTAACCTTGATCATTTACAGAAAGAGGTTGTCATCTTTCTTGGAACTGCAGATTAAGATGCAGATTCTCTTGGCGAGGGTTGCTTAGTGAAACGTTCCTTGATAAAAAGGCCTGTCATCATTCATAGGACACGAAAGCTGGAAAATTATTAATTTACTTTCCTAACTTCTGTAATTTGATTTATAATTGCTTRTTGTGTTTAAAGGGACAGTCCAGTAACTACAGCTTCATAATACAAATTTGCAGAAAAAAAAAATACTACTGACTTATAAGTATTGCAAGGTTCGACATCCCCAGCACTGATCACACTACTGAAGCTTGGGAAGATCCATCTATATGTGTTTTTAAAGAACAAAATATGCAGAATGGATAAAATAAGAGAAATAGTGGGAAAACTTGCTAATTTGTGTTCCGGTACTCACRATTTTAGAACATAATACTCTCCATATGTTCTTTGTACAGTTGTGTTTTATTTTTCCATACATCTTGTTATACTTTTCAGAGCAGTTTCCTATTGCTATTACTGTGTTTTAACAGATCTAAGGTGTAATTCAATTCACTAATTGCTATAAATTATCAAAATTATTCTAAATAACCAATGTGTGATGTTCCATGTATCCAACGTATGTGAAGCATTTGCATAGCATATTAATCATATTGGAAAGAAGAGCATGAAGAAAAGACAGCAGTTTGACCCTTCCTCATCTCTTTCAGAATGAGCCGTAGTCTCCAGAGAAAAGAAAATTAGATGTATTTTGCAGCCAATAAATGTCTATTCAGAATACACATTAATCTCATGTTTATGAATAGACTGCATTTCAGAGGTATGAATATATTCACAACTTTACTTTGCTTTTGTTTCACTGAAAAAAAAAAAAGGCAAATACCAAGGTCTCCCTATTTCCCCGTGTTGTTTTTCATTTAGCAAATACAGATTTTTTTTTTCCAGTTTAGGTGGATTTTGTAATACAGCTTGTCTCAGACAAAGCAGTTGATCAAACCACAACACACCTTTCTTGTAAAAGGATTTGTATTCTCATAGCGAATGTTTGTCACAATAACTATATGCTTAGTTAATTATAGATGTAAGACTTACTAACATTAGATTTCACGAGGGCTTCAAATTATAAATAAAAGAGTAATTAATATGATTAGTATATCTATATAAAATTATTCTTTGAAATTGTTTCTTTTTATTATAATAATAAAACAAGACATAAAAGAACAACTCCCTTAGATATTTTATAGCATACCTTAACACTTTTATGCCTTATTATTTCTGAAAACTCTGATTCAGCATTATATAATGACAAGGTTTATAGTCTGGTCTTCTGCTTTTTCTACTTTCTTATAGCTGGAGAAGAAATTAAAAGAAAAAAACCCACAACAAAACCTTCCTTTTTTAACAGAAGATAATCTGTTCAATACACAGAAATAAGAGAAGTATTCTCCAGTTTTAAGTATTACTCTGCGGAACCATTTGAATTTTAAGCAACCTGTAAGGTTTTCAGAAGTTAATATTGGCGCAGGTTYCGATTTCATCATGGTCACCTTCTTCTCCCTCCAGCCCCCCAAGCATCTGGGCTAGCTGTTTTCACAGTGTTCACTCTCACTCACAACTGCAGAACACGGTTTATAACACAGCAGTGCTGCCACACGTGATTTTATAAGYAAAAACTTGCTCGTTTGTCTTTCTTATCTTTATCCTTATATGTCATACTCAGTGGAGAAAGAGAAAATCAAACAAAATCATTTTGTTTGATTTCATTCCAGTGACTTCACTTTCACAAAGTTTACAACTCTTTGGTATATTCCAAAATATATTAAATAGTGGAGAAGATAAACAAACCTCTCACAAAGGTAAAACTGATAGTCATGACGGTTTAGGCTTCCGTAATTTAGCCTGCCCTATGGATATTACAGGACTAATAAAAACAAAGGCACTATCTGCTTCCTTCGTTCTGAGCCTTTAAATAAACAACAAGTATTTCTCTCAGGGTGACATAATTTTGAATGGTTCCATCAGGAGCATTCCTCAAGTAAGTGAGAGCATCGCCTGCAAAGTGATAAGGCTCAATCTGCAGCAAGAACAACTGCATTCTCCTCAAATTGAAACAAACTGGTTGTGTTTCAATAAAGATGAAGGTACAGAATGACTTGGACAGGCAAAGTTATCTCACCTGCCTGTTGTCATCCTCCCAAATCCACAGGGAACTTTCTAATAATATTAATAAGTATTATCCGTATTATAAGCACTCTGCTCTCCTGAAGTAACACAAAATATACCATCAAAGTGCCCAAAATATGCAGCTAACATGGAAACTTTGCCTATGACACTTCTTTGCTCATTGGTTAAATGTGTGAAGCCAGGCCACAGTCCACACTTCCAAAATTTTCCGGAAAGAATAATCTGACAGGAAGATGGCTTCATATAATATGGTTTATTCAGACAAACCTTTTGGCCTTTCTTTTAATGAAATCAATGTTTACACAGAACCGTAGAAGTGAGAATATAGATTTACATGGATCTTTGCACTTTACAGCAGTGTCGGGCGATAGACAAGACTCTTTTTCAGTACGGAAAGTAAATGGCAGCATCTTCAAGGAAAGAGAGCATGGGATTTACTGAATGCTCTTATATAACCTCCAGCTGAGTTGAAAACAGTAAAAAGGCACTATACGAACTTCTTTCCAAAGCTATCAGATGACTTTTCAGTTAAAATTATATGTATAGTTTTGAAAGTAGAGAAACTGCACAAGCTGTTGCAATCCTGCGGAAGCTGTATAGCATTTTCTCAGAAGGATCTATAGCTAAAAATATTTATTTCCTTGATCAATTTGGCATATAAGACCTGGTGATTATCTAAAAACAGAGCGATCCTATACTGTAATATGGCAAATGTGACTATTTTTGGAAAGATCCTGTGATCATGGGATAATGCAGATTGGAAGGGATCTCTGGAATTCTCTGGTCCAAAGCCCAAGTTGCTCAAGGCTTTATCCAGGCAAATGCTCAAAGCCCCCAAGGATGGAGAGGCTGCAGCCTCTCTTCTCCTTCTTCCTTCATCATTTTTGCTGTGCCTTATATAATATTGGTAAGAGATTTGGGCAGCACATCTTCAGTATTTTTTAAATCAAATGTGCTGTTTCATCAAAACTTAAATATCTCAACAAACTGGACTCAAGTCTGTGTTCATTTACCCTGAGAAAAAAAGATGTTACCAAAGACAAATCAAAATCTGAATGTTTTTAAATTGCCTTAAAATGATTTGCAGCTTACTGTAATTAATGCAAAGATATTTCTTYAAAGCTCCGTGAGATACATGCTGTGCACATTCCCCGTATTTTTAACATATGAAGGAATCTAATAACTGATAAAATTAATAAAAGAAGATCGTGTTCTGCAATGGCTTGGAATAGAGGCAACAARTATTTTTGTTACAGTACCCTGCATGGCCATGGACCCGTTACTGCTTTCTGCTTGTGCCCTGTGTTGGGGAGTCTATTGAATTGTCCTGAYCACATGGAAGCAGTAGGAAAAGAGGCACATGAGAAAGGCATGGAAGATTCCAGAAAGATTCTTCTTTCTGTGAACAGAAGAAAACTGATCGCTTTAACCTGTCCAGTGTTTCAAGGCAGTATGAGGAGGAGGACCTGGTAGCACAGCAAATTTGTGCAACCTTGGATGAATGGTCCGAATTGGGCCTGTGCTCCACAGCAGAAGATCTGAATTCTGACCCTCTGCACGTCATGAATGGTGCTCGAAACCCAAGCAAATGTAACCTAGAGTAGAAAATCCCCAACCTTTGTTTTCATATTCCAGCAAAAAATAAGTCTCTTCGGTTGGTATAATGTCCTGTGTGAGATTATGTACAGAGATTGTGTACATCTACATTTTCTCTTGCAGTGTTCTTTATGAGAAAAAGTGGTTTTGCTCTTCATTCTGTGATTTTTCATGTAAACCTGTTTACCCCAAAATAAATCTATTAAATTGAAAAATTGACTCTAAACTTCTAAAGAGCAGTTAACCCTCTGTTAAGAGAGTTAGACAGCTATAAGAAGGAGGTCCTACTACATGGAAGTAGAACAGCCTTCAAAAGTAGCATCGCTTTTAAATTGAAGAAATGACTGAACCCTGTCAATAAAATTATATCAAAAATAGCTCTGCATAAAGTCTGAGTTTCAGATGGAAAAATTGGGAGGATAAGTTTTCTTCACAGTCCTGTGATTATTTTCTTATACCTGCAGTCAAACCTTTCATAATTTTCTGACTTGTCACAGAAAAAAATGACATTGCTGTGAGTTTGTGGAACTGAAATGGTTGGATGCTTGTAATGAATAAAACAAAAAAAAAGTTTTGCTGGGGGAGACTTGACTGATAGAGTCTACCTGGGTTTTCAAGGTCTGTCAGTGAGATATGTCTTCAAAGGGCTTTAAAATTCTTACAAAGCCAAGCATCAAGATGGGTAGGAAGCTAAGACAAAACAAAACAAGACGAGACAAGAGGCTACATTAAAACCAGTAAATAACTACTGGAGGTTCAGGCAGAATTTGTGCTGCTACCTGCTCAGCAAATACTCGAAGGGAGAAGGAATAGGGAAAAGTTTMATTTTAGTGAAAACTTTTAGTTTCATTCAATGTCAAAACTTTGCTGATGATACATGTTTGTCTACAGTAGTGAAGCTAATTCTGACGATTCTGGAAAAGAGATGTCTCGAGTCGGAGAGCAGAGAGATTATGAAGTCGGGGGMGTATAGAGGAGATAGAAGACAAGTGCTCTGCCTCTGCAATGCCAATGGMAGTTGTGTTTTCACCACAGCTCTGTGAAGGCAGTCCTTCGTGCAGCTCGTAGTTAGATGTGAGGGAAACAAAAATTAATCATCAAATATGGAAACACTTCTTGATGTCTTGGATCTGTCAGGTAGAGTCATCYGTGGGGCACCTCTCTGGTCACTCTGGTCTTGCACCTTCCTCGTACGTCAGTTTTGGCCACTGGTGGACGAGCCCTAGGAGGAGAKGCAGCTTCATTTCCAGTCCATATGACCCCTTCACAGCATACATCACAGGGTCAGGAGTGCTTAGAGAGTAGAGGACCAGAATTAGTTCTGTTTAATTATTTTAATCTGATCTGAAATAAGTGCCTAAGATGAGACTTCTGTGCTGATGTGCAGCTTGTTTCCTGTGTTCAGTCAAAAATATGWAAAGCCTGTTCTTGTTTCATCCTGAAAACCTATTCAAGAAAAGTGGTATCTAAAACTCTCTTGGATGCCAATAGCATGATGCTCATTTTCTAGGCAGCATTTTTCTTCCCTGCCCTCCTCCTATTACTTTGTTATTTCTTCCGCTTCGTAAATAAACTATAGGGAACTGATTTTTGAAAAGACATCTCAATAAATGCAGTTGGAAGTGAAATGCCAGGTGATCGAACACAGAGAGACGCTGAGTTCTCGTTGCAAAAACAAAAGGTGGCTTTATTCCTACATGATAATTCCAGTATTAACAACAGCTCTCCCCCTTTCCATACAAACACAGCAAATCAGGTGTATTTATCCATTTCTGTTGTTAACGCTTTCTACATTCTTTGCATTTATTAAGTGCTTCCTCATACAAGAAACTAGAGAGCTCRGCACACCTGAATTTCTTATATACTGTAATTTTATCTCAGTCACTTGCAATGGTGCATAATTTCATCCCTGTTTTGCAGGAGTCAACCTGGATTTGAGGCTATGGAGAACAACATAGCTCAGATTCCCCAAATCATTTAGTTGAGAGAAAGAAGTAAATTTTCCATAGAAGARTAGAATGATCCTGCCTAGATCGGCCTAGATCTAGTTATCCTGTTACAACAKGAAAGAAAAAATCCTTTGGAAGTGCTGGTATGGAGCACCAGTATTTCTACCTTCAGTATTAGATAAAATGGAATTTAAAACTGAGAAACAGAAGCACAGAAAGAAAGTGGAGTTACTTAAGCTTATCAAAATAAATAAGTGTTCAGAAAATAAATTCAATAGGACAGGATACAAAAAGTGAAAAACTTMTGAGTGGCTGAAGCTGATCCAAAAGCTTTTTATCTTTCATTCTATAAAATGTAGTGTCTGCCAAAATGCATTTGAGTGCTGTTGTTTCTGTGTCACAAGAATGGAATATTCTTTTGTAGAGGTAAGAATACGGAGCAGGTTAACAATATACACAATATTCAGAAATTTTACATTCGCGTGCATTGTGAGCTTTGCATAGCGTGGAATGCTTTTTGTGTCTCTGTCCTTTCAAACAGTAAGAGCATTTTGCATAGCGTAATCTAAGCGATAGTACAAGTCTTGATATGCTTTGCACACTGAAAAATGATAGGCCTTTTATTGGAAGCATAAATTGTGATTTACTCAAAACTCTGTAGGAATTATTAACAGGAAACAAAGAATGTATTTTTTTAATCGTCTCTTCTATTAAAAAATCTACTTGCAAGCCCCTGATGTCACCAAGAACTTGCAATATTCATTCATCTTGAGCAGAATCAAGGTGTATCCACAAGTTCATCTCAGAGATAGGGATACTGTTACTAACAACCAAGCATTCAGTCACCTCATTGGGAATGCCCCTGAAAGGGCATGCCCAATTCTTATTTTGTATTTGAGAATATAATATATTGTTCAGGCTGCATTATTTTAAGGTCCCATGCTTTTATAAAAATATATAATTTGAATATTTAGCAGGAAAAKTAGGAAGCATCTTCTTCATAATGAAGGGAACTTGTAAGAGATAATGTTGCTGTTAATGCTGCCTAATTAGAGACCCATTTAAAAAAATAATCTCCTGTGCTAATTTATTGTGGAAAACTAATAGAGCTCTGAGTTGAGACAAAAACAGTTCTTTGGGGTTTTATAAATGTCATTGTCTGAGTTAAATATTTCTATTATTCACAGAAATTACTTCCTTAGAAATACATTTAATTTTTTTGTTATCTACATAGGAGATTTATTATATTTTTTCATCATTGTRGGCTTTATAAAAAATATTTTCTTCTAGATATGCTGCTATCTTACCTTATTTCCCATCAATTTCAAAGCTGCTCTATTGCTTTATAGATGACAGGGATTAGTCTCACAATGTATAATGGCAGTTTAACTTCATTTGTAGTGTTTCATTCTTCCTATTAGCTCCATGAGAAAACAGCATTTTATTTTCCCACTTTGAATGTTGGATTTCTGCCCTCCAAACCCATTGTGATCTGGCCTGTAGTGCTCTCCAGGCTTGAGAGAGCTGCCCAACTATCTTCCGTGGTATTTGAAGGTAACAACTACTCTTTGCTAGCTGAAGATGACAGAAATTGCTCTCAGAGATTTCCAAAATAAAAGGCAAAGATCAATTTTGCTGAGATGGAAGGATAATATTTACGTTATGCGACTGAGGACTTATACCTGTAAACACAAAAGCCACAAGGATCAGAGGGAAAAACACCAGGAGAAACCGAAGAGACCTAATGGGTGAAAATTGGMGCCTTGTCTCAGAGGAATCCTTGGATGGGCTCATTCCTGCCTCCTTTGAGAGCACTATGGATCAGCTTTGCTGGTATATTGCATGTTTGATCCTGTCGCAYGTGCCTGAGTAACAACTTTTCTGAATGCTGCCTGTTATTCTAGCGTGGCTCCAAACGTGTATGTTTGAGTGTTAGTTCTGCTATAGCGTGTCCTTACGTCAGAAATATATTTCACTATAGACAGAGCTAGCTTTGCTGCCATAGGCAGGTTGGAAAATGTCCATCCATTTCTACAAATAAGATGCAGCAGACATTTACATTCCTGTACAAGGAGCACTTGCCCGCTTTGTTGTGCCCTTCTAGATGYAGAGAAGGTAAACTCAGCCAAGAAGGAACAAAAAAAATGAATAGTCAGCTGCAATAATAGAGTAAATGAACAGACTATTAACCTGATTTATTAGGCAGTTTATCTCCCATATCTGCTCATTACCATGTCACTACCAGGGCTTTTTGCTCCCTCTTATCTGCCAGTTTTCCTTATCTACTACACTCAAATACGCTAAGGAAARAAAGACCCAGATCAGAGGTCTGATGTGTAGATGGGGATAGCCCAGGCTGGGGCTGGCAGAGCTTCTGGCGGAAGACGTTTATCTCCATCCTTGAGCTTGCTGCTGTAAACTTATATAGATCTAGAGGACAGTTCAGTTCAATTTAATACGCACAAAATTTGCTGAATCTGGCTATTAATCAGAGCTCTGTCATCCTCCCGTGTATCTGCTCTGCTCGCTAGCAGCTTCTGCAGCAGAGAGCGATGAACAAATATTCAAAATATTCCCTTCAGTTGCTTGCTGTATGAGGATGGAAAAATAATTTCCCAAGTCAGTGAAAATGTAAGAATTAAACATAGAAATGGGTTTTCATCCTCCCTCTCTGAAGATATACTAATAGTTGTGCAGCTGATACACGACCCACACAAATATGGTATTCAGCAAACACTAGAGAGCAAATTCTAAGGCTTTTCTTAGTTAGTTTAGTAAAATCTTCTGTAATAATTATTTAATGGAAAGAAATTCTAAGCTCTACTTCTAGCTACTATTTGATAATTATTTTCTAGTTTGTAAATGTCAAAGACATAGTAAATATCTTAGCAATAGTATAACCCTCCAAGCTGCAAATTAGAACTAAAATGGTCTTAAGAGCCTGATTAAAAACATTGACACCCATAATTTCCTGTACTTTGCATAATAGTTAATAAGTCTTTATTAAGCCTGTAATGAGTAAATCAAAAGTGCTGTTCTCAAGTGGGTGAAGAACAAAATGCTGGCGGGAATGTTTGGTTTTCAAAATAACTTTTTCTTTAGTAGCTATAAGCATTTAAATGGGTGCGGATGTTCGTGGAATAACAATAATGTAGCTCAATAAGGCYGGCAGATAGGACATCATAAGGGGATCAGAAAATGCTTTTATTTTCCATGACTGATGGAGATACTATGTGATGTACTCATTCACCAACTTTTTTTCTTATTTCTTGTGAAAAATCCAGCAGATAAATTCCAAAATATGTCTGCTGGATTTAAAATGATGAAGAAATAAGAGGTTGGTCTAGATTTCTTCCTAACATGGACAGAGTTTCATGAAATCCTTTACACTGACATGATTTTCTATAGCAAATCCTTAGTTAAAGGGACAAAAAAGCCCCGGCTGTGTCTTTAATTCATTACGACCTGAGGCCACATGATCCATTTTCTCCTGAGACGCTCACGGCCGAGTATATCAGCACGTATTGGATGGGCAAAAGTTGAAATCCTGTTCCATATTTCAATTCAATTTACAACACTTTTATAATTAAAAGAGCCTGCTTCCATGTGTTCCATATGTTGGAAAACAAAGCAGTTCCAAATGCTTAGGCAGAATGATGGGAAAGAAACATCAAAAACAACTGCAGGTTGCCTTTGATTCTTGGCTAAATAATCTTTAAAAAAAATTCAAAATTTGGAGAGCTTTCACATTGCACACGTAGAGTGAGGAAAATAGATTTAATGCATTATAAATAATGTTCATAATCATAATGCAAGGCCTCATAGTTCAGGATGCTCTGATCAAAAGATATGGGKTTTTTTCCTAAAAATCTGATTGTCTGATAATAGTAGTTTCTCACATTTCGTTTCATCACATTAAGCAAAGGGTTAAAAATAAGCCGAACCTTCTAGTTATAAGTTACTTGATGTCTGAATTCTTGCCATTGATGTTTTTATTACGTTTTAAGCCTCAGAGGGTGGTATCAACATATCCAAACCATGTCAGCCTGAAGCAGCCTCTCCTTCATCTCCTTTCCCTCCTTTTCCATGCCACAAGGAGCCGGATGCCATGGAAGGTGTATCTGCCATGGGAACTGCCAGTTATTTGCCCTGGCTTTAATCCACAGCCTTATTAGTGGGAAACAAAGGGAAAGCAATGTCTGAGTGGACGCTGTCATTAGCTGCCCCATCTCTTATTTCAGCTCCTCTGATACCTCCCTTGCCTGCAGCCCGGTGACAGCACCGGTTTTGTCCTGGGCATTGCACTGTCCTGCCTGGATGCTTGGAAAAATGCAACTTAAAATAGCCATAGGGCTGCAAAGCCTGTTTCTGAAAGGAGTTTTGGTGCTTACAGCTCTACATATTCTTGTTAGCAGTTCTTTGCTCTGGAAGTTTGCATCCGTTCTTTGTGGAGGAGGTAACATAGTCCCGTCGACRGTTTGTCATTGCAGGGAAGTGGTGCAGAAAATGGCTCTTCAAATATTTATGCAGCTTATCCGCTTTGAATAAATACTTGAAAAGGAATATCTTCATCTTCAGCGTTTAACTTGATCAGAAAAACGGATACGATTTTAGTCTGCATGTTACAGTATCCTTTTGATGGGACAAGTAGCCAGTGGTATATAAGTGGAAATAGGAAAAATACTTAAATAAAAATAGTAAGTATGGCCTTCATAGATGCTAGAAGAGTTATATACAGAGGAGTTACATCTACATAGAGAGATGTGTGTGTGTGTATATATACACATATATTCACAAACATATATAAATATAGATACAGGAGGGGTTCTTGCCCCTTAAGATACTGGCAACCCCTCAGAGGACATTCAGAGACCTCATGGGGTTTGAATGTGGCAAAATGGTGACCCTSTTTGGGACAAGTGGCCTGTCCTGCTACAGGAAACCCAGATGCAGGTACTTGTGKCTAGACGGTGGTGCTGAGATGTCATGAGAAAGGAAAGGGAGAAAACATTCAGGTCGGGTCGAATCAGTGTGCTTAATTCCCCACTGTTTTTTTGGTGGAAGTTGTTTTTCTGACTGATGTTTTTATTAGCATTTTTGCTAACAGCAATAGAAAGAACTGAAATAATGGAGGATTTTATGTATGCCCGTGGAGTACCTTGACTTCATTTCTAAGAGGGAAAAAAAAAAAACTAATTAACTATTTAATATTGCTTTTGTTATTTCCTTTATGATGTGCATAATAGGCCATGCTGATTTTTAATTAAGCATGTATTTTGTGAAATATGTCACATCAGTAATCCTGGCGAGCCCTRCTTTTAATAATCATTCATCATTTGCTTAGTAGGTGCAAAGGGCAGCGGGAACAATTCCTGGAACGGGCTCATCCAAGAGGGAGCAGAGCACAGGAGGCATCAGAGCATCTCAGTGGCTGCTTCACTCCTTCAACGAGTTACTAGGGGACCGTTTTACCRGATCAGACACATTTACTGTTGTCCTTATTCGTTGTTACATCAAACAATGTCCTAATTCGTTTTGGCAGTTCAATCTTAGGTACCACTTCGGGCAATTCATAAACTAAACATTTTATACTTGCTGTTTTTTCTTTCTTTTCTTTTTCTTTTTATGTTTCCTGCTTTGTAATAGTACTGTAATTCACTAAGGAAACAGGATTTGCGGGTACRCTTGACTGATCAGATATTTAGATGCGGTATCTATTAGATTTTGTGCTTCTGGGTTGCATGCCAAATATTAAGATGGACAGATAAATTATCTCTACTTAATGAGAACAAAGTATTTTTATTAATACAGTAAACAACTTCTGTGTTCAGTAGAGTTGAATGCTGGAGAATTATTTTTAGTTTTCAGTAYCATTCTGTACAACTCAGAAGGTCTAATGCACAGAGAAGACAGCGCAGTGGCACCAGTGATTCATCTTTATTTAACTATTTAAATTACATTTTTTATATATTTTATCTAGCAAACATTTTGTATTCAAGATCGTATAAAATGAAAAAGTATGTTCTGGTATATTTTCAAACCTGAAGATTAATTCAGCCATCACTGAAGCCAAAATGAACAGAATGCCAGAGACTTCATGGCTTGTCTGAGTAGGGAAGAGTTTTAAATTGGCTTTCACTTTGTTCCTCCTTGTTCCTCTTTTACCGGGGCCAAGAACAAGTGGCTGTTCTTGATGAGTGTTCCCCAATTGCTCTTACATTTAACTTGATCATTGCCTGTATCTAGATCCATTGAGATGACTTGCAGATTGCTAGAGCTGGGTCATTTTGTTTCCACAAATATCCATTAAAAGGGATCCAGAGGGCTTTCTGTTGTTGCATTTGATTTAGCAGTTATTTTTTTCAGTAGTTCAGATAAGTCCATCTCTGCCTATGTAACTGGACAAACTTGTGAGTCAAAAATATTCTTGTGAGGAGGGCAACCCATTGCTTAATCTTTCTGTGTTGGACCCAGGTTCGATTTGCTTCTCTGTGTTCTGGTACTATCTATAGCAATAATTGCTATTCTTTATGGATCCAGGTGAAAGGCCTTTATCAATTTGAAATTTCTTGCTTTCTTTGTGTTGAAGCATCCTCAAGATTTYTGAGTGGAACAAACCAGTGTAAAATCATGCGACATGTTCTATAAGGTCCACGCAACGAACTGGTAACACCAGCAGACAGACAGGAATTTCTTTGGCTGAGAAAATCATCCTCAGACACGAAGAAGGAGCGAGTCAGCTGCGTTGTGCCAGCTCTGCCTGTATTAAGGGACATTGAAAGGAGAGTCTGACAAGACTGTTAGGTTGGGCAGTTCCAGGCTGTCTGTTACAAGAAGTCCTTCAAATTGTCTTTAGTTTTTTGGGGGAAAAAAAAAATGCACGATATTGTCACAGATCTGGCTGTAAAAAAAGACTGTATAACTCAAGTATTATTTTTTTTTAGTAGATGCTAAGGAGGCACTTACAATTGCTCTGCTCTTGAATATTCTTCCCCTGAGCTTTTTTGCCTCTTTCTGCTGCACGCGGTATGAAAAGCTGATCGAGTTACAGCTCTGCTTTGGCTTGGATTGATGGTTGTTCAGCCTTTTGCTTAATTGCCAATTCCTCTGAGAATAATGTGGCTCAGAATTAATGTCTTATTCTTAGCTTCTCGTCTCATTCATAGGACCTGTTATTTTATAGCTTATCCCATTCATATCTAAACATCTGGCAGTTTTGCATAGCGAAATAACCTGCAGTTTTCCTCTATCTCCTGCGACATAAATATCTCCAGATTGTATTGAAAACTTTTTCTCTGGTTTCCCTCCATTACTGTCCCTCTTTAGTAAAGAGAAAATCCATTAAAGAGAAAATCTAGTTAAGAGAAAATTCATAACTCATATGCTGAACTATAAAACATTGGGACACATGGTTCAAATATACCCCCATGTGTACTATATGTATGAGGAAGAAGTTTTGATTCGGATTTAGAAAGTAGAGGAAAATGGAGTTAAAAATATCTTTTGAATTTGCTTTAGCTGACTCAGCTAGTTAATTAAGGTTAAAGTAGCCTAAAGATAAGGGGAGGAGATCAGTGTCATTTTGAAAATCAAAAGGATTTGAGTCCTCAGTTATCCTTGATGTTATTTTGCAGTCAGAAGCTTAGTTTTAAAGCGTGGCAATTTATAAAATAAGAATTTGTTTCATAACAGCTGGTAGAGCCATGTCACCTGATGAGCAACATATTGCTGTGGATGGGAGGAAGGCARTAAAATCAGTGGAGTCTTTTTGCTRCCATTCCTACTGTAGGTGCATCCCACCTCTAAAAATATTGAAGAAAGGAAATTGCTGGTGTAAATATTATTATAGACAGTGCTTGTATAGGGAAAAAAAAGAAAACTGATATATTTTCATAATACTCTACTATGTCTTTAACAACATATGCCAAAAGCTCTTTAAATCCCATTTCAGCTGAAGAAAGTTCATTTGGAAATGACTGCTTTATATTTGAGTGTTTTACCCTGCCTGACTCATTTTTAAATCTGATGTAATATTTTGTAGTAGAATTAATTTGGTAGTTTTGTTTAAAATAGAAAACTGAGAGTTTTAATTATATTGCTAATTCTAAAACTGTCAGGAATCAGATAGGTCCTCATTTACCATCAGTGAAAAAACTGACATACATTTTAAATGCTAACAATGTTACTGACATTTGGAGGAATTTTATTGCAAAAGTTGAAAAAAATACAGAACCGTGATGAGTTCTAACTTTTATTCTGTATAATATAGTTTTAAACAGCATTTAAAATAATATGGCACATGGTTAATTTTAAAGACCTCTCTGTTCAGAGAATGCTACTTTTCCCGTATTATTTCCTTACATTAGGTGCTTCCTATTGATTCCTATTGAATGACAAAAAATACTTTCTTAATCTGCACATATGGAAGMCTGGCACAGTCTAGTCATAATCTTACTGTGTTATGGGACTTTTAGAAAAGAAGCTCTGATACCTTTCAAAGGACTACGACTGGATTTGATAAAATCTGTGTCTTCGTTTTTACTTGTTCCTTCTCCCRGTGAGATTAGGCTGTATTTCCTGATTTTCCTTCCTTTTGCAGAGAATCAGTGTGACACTCTTAGGGAAAAGCCTATATTCATGCARTTTGCCATAGTAGAATGATATAATGGTTGTGACATATCCTCCCATTTGTAATTTGCCTCTTATCTTACAATTGGGAAGGAACAGAAATTAGTTTGTAAAACAATAATTTTAAAGAAATGGAGCTTCATTAGATAAATTTAAAGAATAACTCAGATGTAGAATGAGGATAATCAAAAGCTGAAATTAGATGAACKAAAACATCTCCTTTTAATGTTTTCTGATATATGGAAGAGGACAGATCTTTATGCATAAAAATCTTCTTAAATTTCCTAAACTTCCATTACTCATCCCAGGGGTTTCCTTCAATAATCCCTACAATGAATGTGATTTTTTTTCTAGAGGATGTTTTCCTTACTTAGCTTTAAGTAGCATTGCAGCTGCTTTTATCTGAGGCAAACTCATTCCTTAAGCTCAAAAGACGTTAAAAACAAAAGGTTTATCTTAAAAATCCCCCCAAAGCCCTACGCTGCAAGACCCTTCCTYGGGGAGCAGGAAATGGCTTAACTGACTTCTAGGACATTGGCATCCTATAAATTGCTTTATCCAAAGCAGATAGATTCTCACCCCCTGAACTTCCTCAGGGTTTCTTCAGGTGATATAAGACCACTCAGATGGCAGTATGAGATTGCCCAGGTTAAGTAACCCTTATGAAAAAGTAACATTTCTTCATGAAAGTCCTCAGTTGGAGCACTGCAAAAAGAAGTCATGAATTCAAACGGCAAATCAGGGAACATTTGGGCTTTCTTGTTGAGTTTGTACAGCTAAGGCTCCRTCCTCCTGGCCTTTTCAAGGTGCTGTTAGAAGGAAGCAGGTTGGTTCCCGAAAGTAACTGTCTTGATTTCTTGTGGAATATAAAATTCCTTTGAAAAACTATATAAACTTCTGGATTTTTTTCTCTTAAAATAGTTGGTTGAAGTTGTATTTTTTGACTATACATTTCATGGCATCAGGCATACTTTTTCCTCCTATTTACACTGATCAAAAAAAGTTAAAATATTCACCTTCAGCTGCTTTGGTTTTCATAAATCTGACATTTCTTGTGTTTTCATTCCGATCATGTTGAATTTGCATTGCTGAATGGAAGCTATAATTATTTAATAAAATTAATAGGGGAATAAATATTCCCAAGTTTATTAACTTCCTGAACAAATAAATTAATGCCCCATATCCATTAGAGCTATTCATTTTTACATGAGGAATAATGGTAAAAGGAATCACAATGTAAATTAATTTCTCATTAAAGCTGAAGTCTCAACTGGACTGTGTTCTTAGATAAAGGTACTGGATAGTAGAATTTAGAAGCAAAGATATCTGCTTTATCAGCTCCTGAATTACCTGTGCCATAGCATTATATCTGGTAAAAACTTGAATGACAACCCCAAATAGTAAGTAATTGATTAGTAATTGATTAAGTCCAATGAAAAGGAAAATSTATTATGTATTATCAAATAGTGCAGGAAGATTGGAACAGATCTGAACTGCAAAGCAGTATAGATGATGTTCACCATGCAGTGAATATTTGGGGGAATTTTGCTTTGGACTGGCCGATCCTAAGCTAATACAGTGGACCGGGTGTCTGCTAGTGTCTACTAGTGTCTGGAGAACCTTGAAAAGCAGTTCTGATTTAGTTTATTCTAAAACGAATCCAACTCTCGTGCTGCAGAACTGTTAGACAATCTAAATTTAATTGCAATAAGTGTGAAGATGAYGAAGGGTTACTTCAGAAGTACAATAGTGGTCAAACCAGTGCTCAGTGTGGATATAGCCTACAAAAAGCAGGCAGGAATACTCAAGTAAGAATGAACTATTGCTTAAGCAGCTCTCCACATAACTTAACTGAARTCTAGTCTTGAAGCACAATGTAGTACCACATAAGTAAAATTAAGACTATAAACAAAAGAAGCAAAGTCATGTTATCACAAAGCACTCATTAATATATTTTTTAATTTGATCGGAAGGAATTCTTCTCGAAATCAGTTGTAGCAGTTTTGCAGGGATTAGGATCTTTTTTACTTCTAAAAAGGTAGTTATTCTTCTTTTGGAGACTTGCTGTCCCTTATCAAAGTGCCTCGTATAGAATAAGTAGTCTTCAAAGCAGCCCTTAGGCATGCACTGAACAGCAAAGAAGAAGTAATTGCAAACACTTTAGGAAGACCTAATAAACTTTTCCCAAATCCACTTTAAGGGAAATTGGAAAAGGGCTGTGTTGGAATTGGGCAGGTCTCAATCAGAATATAACCCGTGTTGTTTCAGGGACTCAGGGCCAGAAAAGCCACCATCAAACACCATCAAACTGTGCAAACAGCTGGTGGCTCAGAGGATCCATCCCCTCCTCTTCAAGTGTTTCCTTCTCACCAGCAGGATCAAGGAGAAAACCTCCTGGCCACCCAAAGCCACCTAGATATGCTTGGTATTTTCCAGCTCTCTCCTGACAAGCATTTGCACACGGAGGTTAAAGCATGTGTGTTAGGAAAAGGTAACCACACAATTAATTTGAAGTAATGCAAGTAATGTTTTTGGGAAGGGTGCGTTTCTTCTGATACAGATACGTGGTGAGATGTGTTGTGCTTGGTCAATGCGTATACTRGCTGGAAAGAGTATTTATACAGCAGGTAAAATAAAATAAACATATTGTCCAGAGCAAGTCGACTACKAACCTCCAGGGGCACCTCAAACTGTCTTTAGGTGGCTGTAGAGCTCTATCAAGGAAGATCATTAGTTAGAAGACACATCTCTGCCCCAGGATATTTTTTCATGAGATTCCAACTTCTAAAGAGTATAAGTTACAGCAAAATATGTAGCTCAAATGACTTAACAGAATATTTATTTCTCTCTGTGCATGGAGGTGGATGTACTTTTATTTTGTTTTAAGTAGCTTCCTACTCTACCAGTTTTCCTATAGAAGCTGCTATAAATATCTTAATGCTTCCAGAAATAGGGGAACTCMCAATCATGCCTTCCTTAAAAACCAATGATGGTGCTTGATACTCAATGTTCTGTTTATGTATGAGACTTACTAATTAATTCAATAAACCATTYAGTATTTATTTACATTAAAGCATGTGCTTAAGCACCAGAAGGAACCCAAGTCRTTACTTATGAACTCTTTTATCTAGTGAATGGAATTTTCTGCGTGGCTGGAAATGAATCCCACTATGATGCCGAAAATGAGGAGTGAGACGAACAGAGATAAGTTACTGCTCGTGGTGATTCTGTTAGGGCTGCAGGCAGGTGTTTGCACCTTGCCTGGAGATTAAGCTAAGTGAGCAAGATGTGGAAACTACTGGAGGTGACATAGGGGTTGGTAGACGTGCTCAGCCTCTAGACCAGGAGACTGGAGAAGTACAGAGACTATGACATGAGAGAACTGCTTTGTAAAGCTTTGAAATCATTTTGCTTGTTTGGGGAGAGCTCATTTCCTGCAGTGCTACAACATCCTGAAGCAGCAAAGCTGTATTGCACACCAGCAGTTACGAAAGACATTCAGGACTGTCTCCTTAATTTGTACTGATGGTTGTTCACAGTAGTCAGAATAACACAACTCTTCAGACTTCAACTATCATTAAATATAGTTCAGATATATTGAGTTGTAATTTTGAGTCGCAGAGAAGCATGCCTGGTTATAGCAATGCAGCAATGTGCTGTTTGCTGCTTACATATAAGTGACTATCACTTTTGCAGGTGCAAATGCAGCACAATAAGGTTTGCTCACAGCAAACCTAAGCATAGATTAGTAAGCATAGATTAGTTGTGTTRAAAGATTTTGATGTGTTTTTTAGTAGACAAAGATAGTTCTAACTGTAGAGGAAAGATCTGTCCAGACACTTGAGAGAGCACTAAGTRATTATAGCAGTAGCAGGACAGCTGGGAGCCAATAGGCAAAACCTTTGGCCTGGGAGATGTTTCTTGAGAGATGAACYAAAGCCTGAAAGCATCCTTGAAGGCCAGAGGAAAATGGGAGTGCTGCCTGCCTACCTGCTGCTAGGGCCCTGTGTAGAAGAGCAGTGAGAAGACTAGGTACTGCTGGGCAGCAAGAGGGAGCTTTTTTCTTTCTCTTCTGGGGCTCTTGTACCTTATAGCCCTATTTTAGGCGGAAAAAAAAAGCTTAGAAGAAAATTCAGATGAAGGAAAAACTCTAAGTCTTGACTGATTTCTTGCATAAGATTGTAAGGATTAAGTTCATCTGATGAGAAGAGATCTTTAAAGGGGAGAGAATGCCTAGGGTTAGAGGGTAGAGCTAGAAAGCAGCACCTAAGCCTTAGCTGCTGCCTTTCGATTAACTTACTGGGCTTCAAAGCTGGAAGAGATTTGCACACATCTGCATGGACAAGTAAGATTGTCATGAAGTGAAGCACAGGACTATCTGCTCCTTCAAAAGAAGTGCCGTTTTATTTTTATTTGTTTTTAATAGCATCAAGTAATCATCATGTGGTCATCTAGTTGGCAAATACAAGCTGAATTAAAGTAAATAAAGAAAAACCATAGTAAGTACCTGTGAAGAGGAGAACAGARTGTTTCTTTCCACCTTGATTTATTATGTGTTGTAGTAATCACTCAATTGCGTACCATCAAAAATCTCTAAGCATACGTAAGAAKTTTTCCAACACAGGTGAGTTTCTTAACTGACGGTCGCACAGAGCAGGAGGAGACAGTGTCATGAGAATGATTTAAAAGATATGGGGATGAGTGAAGTCTGAAGTTGGAAGAGGATATTAACATCATTATTATCATATTAATATCATTCATGCATTGAACTTCACTGGGATGAGCCAGGTTGGGCCTCTCCTCTCTCTGTACTCAGCCGTTATCCCCTTATGACTGAAGGCAGATGTGGAGCTTTATGGCTTGTGTAGATTGGGCCTCAATTTGCTAGAGGAATCCCAATATCATCCAATATTCCTTCCAGCCACAGAGACAGGCACTGTAARGAAGAGTGTTTTCTGTTTGTTACCAGTATCTCATAGATCACAAATTCCACTTGCAGCCAGAGGGATTTATTTCTCACTGGTACTTTCTCATTCTCTCCTCTGTCACAGACACCGTGTAACCTTCAGCAGGTTGTCTTGCTTGGCTAGTGTAACGTCAAGGCTAAGGCCTTAATATGCACCTGAAATAGCTTGAAGAGTCCCTGGTTGTGTGCAACAGTTTATTTAAGAGTCATAAAAAAATCCTATTTTATGACACAGACGGCACAGAGTTGCCAGTTGTTGATGAYTGTCTTTTTTCCAAACTGTGTCTTTCATAAACACAGGATTATAGTTATAAATGACTATTAGTGTGCATATTTTTCCCTTCCTARCCCTTACTGTAGGCCAGCAATTTGACCAGCCTAACTGTGCTGCCAATGTGCTAGTAAAACTGGAGCTTGTCAGGTGAGAGACTGAAGAGGATTTATTACAGKAGATGTTTCAGCTCAAGCTTGTATTTTGGGGGGATTTGTAAATGTTAACTGAAGAAATATTTTGTTAATCTTTTAAACAGTTGAATTTCTTTTTGTAATGAACAGCTAGATAGGCAAGTTGCTTCTGCAATGTCTCAAATGTAAGTCTTTGAAATATCATCCCTAATGGTGTAGGAAATGGTCTCCGATTCCTTGGATTTGGAAATAAATTCTGCTTAATGTTTTCATGGCCCAGCTTAGCAGGATGATCAAAAGATTTATTCTGTTCTTTGTGAAGCTGGTGTTTGTACTGGAGAAAAGGAGGAAAGAGYGAGTTCCCGGAGTTTGATTTGTAAGGGAGACCTGTGTTTGTATTACTGCATCCTTCCCATTTCTCTGCACTTCTTATAAGCAGTTTCACACACACACAAAAATCATTTTTCTCACGTGTGAACCCACCCAGTTCTACACATCCTGGTGCTGCAGATGGGCTCAGCCTCGGGCCTCCCCCATCACCGTGACTTCTGCGGACCCTCCTTGGCTCCCCATCCCTTATGGAGCACTTGGCCGTGGCTGAGCCCTTGCAGAGAGGTTCTGCTGTGGACTTAATTTAATTAAATGCTACCAGGTTTTGCCTACGTCTGCCTGGGCTGCGCAGGAGTCGCCGTTTGGGTGCTCACCCTTTTCCTCAGCGGGAGACGTGTCCGCCAAGGAAGCGCGAGAGGAGCTGCGGCAACCAAAGCAAGGACGCAGCATTGAGAATAGGTCACAGCACAGACACAAGATGCTCAAGAAATAAACTAAATAAATAGATACATAAATAATAAATAATGATAAATAAAAATAATAAATATAAATAATAATAAATAAATGTAGTGTCTTAAGTGTTTAAGTATTTAACATAGTATTAAGGTTGTTCCCTCAAAGACAAACAAGAAAAACAGAGTGTCCTGATCCTTCAGGATCCTACAGCGTTTYACAGGAGAAGCTGAGCGGGTGCTCATTAGTTGGACTAACACACGGGGAGATGTATTGAAATTTTTGCTGCTGGTGCATGATACTCAGCTGAAGATGTGAGCAGAATTCCAAAGGCATGAGGGGATATTCGGAAGGGATAGAATATATGCCTACCTCCATAGCACAGACACCGTGGCACAGGGCAGTCACAGCCAGCCTGCGAGCACAATAGTTTGTGTTCATCATGTATGAATATGTGCTCATCACAACAASCATCAGCATTGCGTGATTTCTCTTTGCCTATATGTTTATATTCAAAGCCAAAGCRGAGACCCTTCTAGCTTTATTAATCAGGGTGTAATAACCAGCAGCTACTGTTCTGATGTAGTTGGGCACAGTATATTTTACATGAGGGCAAGAAATTTGCTTTTTTTATGCAGCAGTTCAATTATTTTGCTGATAATTGCCTTGCAAATGCACCTGATCTATTCAATAATGTGGAAACTTCTTTTTTTTTTTTTTCTTGGAAATTGGGTCTTTTGCCATGGAGTAGTAGATACAGATAAGTACACTTTCTGATGGGTAAATAAAATATTAATTTGGTAGTTCCAAATATAAGCAACACTCACTGGTCATATGTAGCATGTGTCAGAGTTACAGTTTTGGCTTTAAGTTGCCTGCATTTTTCAAAAGGAGATGTAGCAAAAATAAACTTGTGGAGGGTTTGGTGAAGCAGATGCTGACTACACAGGGTTGCATTTAGCTCCCACTGCTGGTTTTGTTCCTCATTCTGAAGCATTTTCTGCTCTTACCAAGCACTTGGTAGTAGTCAAACTGCACGACTAGAGGTAGTGTCAAAATTAGCAGGGAAACTGTTCCTCAGCTGAGGTCGCGCTTAACAAGCTCCGGGTCTCATTCTGTGAATTTGCAAACAGCTGTCTAACAACCTGTTAATGTGAAGAATTGCTATCTAGACTGTCTATTTTGGGAAATACAATTTCCTATCCCCTAAAMAGAAAAATAGCATTTTATTTAGCCTGTTATTCCCTATGTTAACTGCTTTTTGATCACAATTTTTCCTCTAATTCTGCTAAAAAACTTTCCTCCTTTCCATGCCTTTGTGAACTATTTTGGTAGGGATGTGGCACAATCTGTTATTTGCACTTGAGGAAATTGTGCAATTCACTTCAATCCTCCTCTGCTTCATTTTCTGTGTGATTTGAGACAAGTATATTTGCCCTTGCAAAACTGAATTATTTTCCTTGACTCTTGTCAACTCTTTCCTGAAAACATTGGGAACATTAATGGGACATCAGCAGATGTACCCAGGAAATAATGGCGTTTGGTAACGGGCCCAGAAATCCCGGCTTTCCACGTTGTCTGTACAATAGAAATGCTATGGACTGTGGCAAACTAATGCTAAATAGGAACCAAAATGAAAGACTGACTCCAGAGTCTAAAAGAGTTCCCGAAAAGTTCAGTACAACAAAATCACAAAATCACCATTTCCCCTCATGGATTACTGGGCTTGCAGAAATGTCCCCTCCTCCTTCCSCCATTCCAGTTATATATGCAATTATAAACTTGATGGAAGCTCTACTGTTCGGGTAGGACAGAAAACAGGAAGGAGAGGGGAATTTACAACTCGTTAATATAACCCGAATCTATTTAGCTGTGGAAAAAAASCTGTCATTTTTGTACATTGTATTTTTTCCCTTGTTCAACTGTTTTAAAAATCTTCATGTTTTATGATTCTGACAACTACTGCCAGGAGGAAAAAAATGCCTTTTTTTTTCTTTTCTTTTTTTTCTTTTCTGGTTGTTATGGAGCAGATGACAATAATTTTATTAGGCTGATTTATTACATTAGCAGGCAAGAAGAAGATGGACAAAAGAATTAATGAAACGATGACAAACCAGTCACAGAGCAACTGTGAAATATCAGAGTTTTTCTTTTAGCAAATAGGAGGTATCTGCAAGTAAACTAGCCCATATCTGATCAGATAAAGAAATAATAGCTGTAATTTCACCTTGATAATTGCCACATTGAGCAAAGGAAATCAAGGCTCCACAAAGCACAGATAACTTAATAATATAGCAGGACTGATGCATAATGAACACTTTCAAATCATGTCGCTTCAGCCTTGCAGAAGAGTTACAGGTTGTTTCCTTATTATTTCCCATTAGGATGCTGCACAAAAGCGTTGCCCACTGCTGCTTATGGGAAGACACCCACGTAAGCCACCCAAAACTACACCCAGCTGGCTATCTACACACCTCTATGTGCGTGGGTGCAAGTATTTTCACAGGAATCACAAACATAAGTATATACCCCTGTATTTACACATGTATATGCATAGCTTTGTAATGGAAATTGTGTAGATATGCATCTAGAAAATGCATGATTGCATTTAAAATTGTTACCAGTGGYCCAGAGATGGAATGAGAGCTACCTGTGATGGCAGGTGGAAAAAACAGCAGCTTTAACTGAATCAGAATGCTCCAAGTTGAAAGAAAATTTTTAACTTCAGATTGGATCTCTCTGCTTTTTCTAGTGAGAAGGACCAGGCAGTTGTCACAGGAGCCTGGGACATGGCTATGTCCAAAAAGCCAATATACTGCTGGAAAAGCGGGAACGATGGGCTTCCGTGTCGAGTGCCTGGTGTCCTGGCACAGCCCTTCTGCTGCAGTAAAAAATCTGGGATCAGGCAGGTGCAGAAAATGGTCTGCTCTAAATGTTGTTATCATGACAGCCCGCTGGAAAACGAACCAGGATGGCAGGGCAGCTCTCTAAAAATTTCCACTAACTTAAAAAAAAAAATGCATCTTTAGTGCTTAGACATCTAACTTCTACTTTAGCTTGAAATATGAGGGAAATACAGGATGATTTGTTGGCTCTTTGTGTTTGTAACCGGCGCCAGGTGGACAAAGAGCTGCAGACTTTGGGCTGAAATTCAGCTTTTTTTCCTGAGCAACACGGGTCATGCATCTCTGCACACAACTGCGCTGCRTTAACCACARCCTCTCCCTCCCATTGCAGCAAAAWGCAAGTTAAGAATCTTTTGTTTGCCTTGCTCGTGTAATCTTTTGGACACTGACAGCTGAAAATCTAGGCATAGCCCATCTGAAGAGCACACAGGGCAGGTAAAATTCACTATTCTTTTAAAAAGTGCTGTCAAATTTTACACGTTGGCACAGGGTGTTTTATGTCCTCCTTGAGCATCATCTCATAATTCGTGCCCAGGAAAGTCATGAATTTATCTCAGTAATACTCAAATATTAAATTTACCTTAATTTATTTTGATTAGGGATTCAGCCTGGGGTTGTTCATCTTTTCAGGATTCACTGACGAGTTTATTCCTCCACTTAAARGAGCCATTTGAGCATATGCTGAAGCCTTCACAACGATGCCATAGAAATAACTTCTCTGAAAGGGARGCAAAAAGGGCAAAAAAGATGAGACTCAAACTGAATATTGCTGCATGTGCAGCTGGCTGCCAGATGGAGCCTCTTCCCACGTTGTGGCCTTTTAGGATTTTCAAGAATGCCAACGGGAACAGGTTCGGGGTCATCTAAGGGCATCTCTACAAATGAATTAACTCCACCTGTAAGAAACAATTTTGGATTATTCRTGTAAAGAGCTCATTTTACACTGTCCCCATCAAGATGGGCATTAATTGACTCATAACTGCCAGAGGCCAGTTCACTTTCTGGCTCAGAGACGTAAGTCRTTTAATGAAACTAGCTTCATTGCTCGAGGAAAAGTTGTTTCTTTACAACAGGTTGCAAATGATGATGAGAGAAGACATCATTTTCTCAAAGCCACCATCAGTCTTAGGCGAGCACCTCTTGTCCAAACAGCAAGCCTAAAAATGTGCCCTTTTAGATGTTTCCTTCTGCTGCGTGGAATTCCCTGGGCCAGGAATGAAGGCTGGGGCTGGAGAGTAGTGAGAAGGCAGCGGAACAGCAGGGCTGAGGCTGGAAGGAGCCTCTGGAGATGATCGGGTCCAACGCGCTGCCCAAGCGCGTTGTACATCCAGGCCGCCTTTGAGCAGCTCCAAGGATGCAGAGTCCTTGAAGCCTCCTTGGTCCACTTGTCACCCAGGTGTCCCAGCAAGACCCAGGACTGTGCACTTGACTCTGCTGATCCRCACATTTATATACTTTTAATATACTTTTTATGTATGTCTATTAGAAAGGCATATTTACATACGTCTATTACAAATGTATGTCCTTATATTTCAGAGGGGTTTCTGCAGCTCTCCTGAGAGATGATTTTACACCTCATTTTTCAATCAGATCAACAGTGCAACWCAGGTAGGATGTAATTTTAATCAACAAGTGTTTACTGTTGCAATTTKAAAATAAATATAGACATAATTTACATTTTTATATATTATGTTTACATATACATAGTTTATATGTTGATTTTTAGGTATATATTTTCCTAATTGTATGTTTACCTACCTATCTATATCTAGGAATTAGCCACCACTGTGCCTAAAACCAYGTGTTACTTCTGAGAACAAACCTTTTCTGGAGGAAATCTTTTCAGCAGAGATTGCTGCTGCTTGCTCGAAACTCCCTGTTCTGTTCTTGCTSATTTCACTGTTTGAACCTGGTTTCTCGTACCATCTCTGTGCAAACACACCCTAGATCTTTGTTCTTTTGTGGCTGCGCGTTGTTTATTTTTCCTTAAAAAGTAAATGCAACACTGTTGCTTAAACACTGTAAAGTTCATTTTGAAGCATTGTCAGTGACTATTTTGGTGCACTTCTGCCTGGATTGAAAGCAAGCAAATTGCTAATTGTGTTTTGCTTCGGCTGCTGCTGCTTCCTGAGAGGAGCAGGCCTCTGCTTTGGCCACCTTAAATTGTTTTTAAACGCCAYGGTAATAGCTCAGTCACGCAACGGTAAGTGATGATGACCTGGCATTAGTTCTGTACCCCGCAAGGCCGTTCAACAGCGTTATGGATTGTGAGCATCAMTGATCACCAATAACCACTGAAAGGCCTGGTTTTGTGAGAGCCTCTGCAGCTGAAATAACAGTTCCCCATCCTGCTCCAGCTGGGACCCATACACAGCCCTCACGGAGCATTTTAGAGCCTTGTAGCTCTCCAGATTGGATCCAGAGACTCTTAACCTTCCTGAAAGTGCACTTGGCTCTGTCTTCAATGCCATGGAGGGCGGTGGATCAGTGTTTCCTTTGCATCGCGTGTGGCGTTCCAGTTTGGGTTCCTTCTGCTGGTTTTCTCCCTGMGACCTGCTGGGCACATGGATGGAAACGCCGTGGTCAGTAGTGCCCGAGTCCACAGCCTCCAGCTGGGGGACGTCTGTGCATACAGTTCCCTGGGGAAAATAAAATAAATGTCACCGCTCGTTGCACAAGGTTCCATAAAATTGAATTGGGCTGACGAAAGCCACATAGGAAATGCGCCAACACTTTCAAAACGAATCCAGCTCTGCTGCCATTAAAATATTCACCCATTTGCCGCAATCTTGGGGTAACTGTGAAGCTGTGAAAATTTTACTCGTGTCAGGGCGCTGTGACATGCCGAGATTTGTCACAGCCAGGGACGAGGGCTGTCCTTGGGAGCTTGCAGTGCTTTAACAGTGCTGTCTCCGGGGACGTGCGTGCTCGGAGGTGAGGTGTTTGCCTGTGACACATGCAATTCAGCTGAGCATTATTCACAGTTTTGTCAACACCAGTCCTGAGTGTTTGAAGAAGTTATTTAGGAGCTCTGCTAGTGGGAGAAAATGTTTATTTGAAGCATAATGGATGTGCCGAGAAGCAAATAAAAAGTAGTGTAAATGACAGATTTTTTTATAGCTTTGGAATGAATAATGTTTTAATCCTTCGCACTGGAGAAAGAGTGAGGGAACAAAATTAATCTCTTAAAGGTCACGGGTGGTGCTTTGTCTTCCTTAACCAAACCGTTTAACTTGGGAGATATAAAGAGCCTTGTTTTTCTGCTTGTCCTGCTTTCTGTAATAAAACTTATGGTCTTATTACTCTCCTCTTCTGTGTTATTGTAACTGCCCAGGAAAGAATTTTCTGAGCTAACTTTTAACATGTGGAACCTCCTCTGCATTTTGCTGGGCATTTTAAGACAAGGAAAGGGCTGAGGAGGGTCATCAGGGGAGATGGCAAGACATATTCTGCTTAATAGCCCTCTTTTACTCAAACACGCATATTGTCAAAGGTGAGGGAAAATGGGTAGGATTTAAACAAGTTGTGACAGGTTCTTGTGACAGCGAATGATTTAAGGATGTGCTAAGGATCTGTTAAGYGCCTACAAACTTGTGTCCACCTTGGGATGTTAAAAAATCTCAGGGTTTTGGAGTTACCATCTTCCCCTAGTAAAACCTCTGCTACCTGAAGTGTTTTAGGATCATAGGCCGGTGGGATAATTCAGGTYCATTAATGCCTTTGCTGTCTGTGGGGGCTCAATCCTGACATGGTACCTAGCAGAGGAATAAGCAGTATTTCTTGATATTTGGGTTGGGGAAAGAAGATGAGGGGATATACTAAAAAGAAATAAAAAGGTACTAGAAACTATCTCCAAATTTAGCTGCAGAGATAATGCATATTAGAGAGTAACAAGGTAACTCRTAGCAGGATCAGGTCTTTACTCTATTGTCCACTACCATTTTTCTACCAATTAATCATTTCCYTTCCATGCTAAGGTATAAGAGGGTGTCACAGGCTTCTTGGAGACTGGCTGTGATGCAGAGGCCTCCGTGCTATGGGTGCTTCTAGTTTCTGCTGTGGTTTGAAACAAATCTGCTATAACCATATGAACTAGTWGTGCTCATGAATTTGTCGGAAGTCTTTTTTCTGCTGTAATTTTGAGTGCTGMGGCATTCTGCTTCTTAGCAATTCACAGATTTTCTGCTAAGAAATAACAAGCGTTCCACTCTCATACCGCCATACAGGCCTTTGCTGACTACTTGGGTTGTTTCTTCCTTCTTCACCTCTAGCCTTTTGGCTTGGAAAAAGTGAAGGTTTCAGCATTAGTATCCATAGCCTTTTAGTTGTTTCTCTTTTGGAGTGTGTAGAACTACTGTTTTTTCAACATCCTGGCATTAAGACCGTCGCTAGGGATGCTCAATTGACTGAAGTATTAAAAGTTTGATGAAGAAATTGTCGTGACGAGTGCCCTTGAAGTTGGAGGGTGCTGCCACTAAGCTGGACAGCTGCTCCCCAGCAAAAAGAAGCCAGAGCTCTAAAGGAAAATAATTACTCAGCCTTTCAGCCCCCAACCACCAGCTGGGAATATATGTGGTGGTTTTGCCTTGTCGGTCCATGTGTTCAGCTTGGTTGATACCCTTTTAAAATGGGCAATGAGTTCTTGCCAGCCATGGTTGACTGCTGTGTTCAAATGCTTGGAGCATTTTTCCTTCCCTTTCAGGAGGAGTATTCCTTAGGAATATTTGATCCGTGAGAAAATGAATAAGAAACGTGGGATTATAGAGCTTGGAATATACCTGTTTGAAAGCATTTTGGTTTGGAGTCTGGGCAGTGCCTGGGTGAGCGGGGTTTATGTGCCATTTACCTCCAGACACCTAAAAGAGATTAAAAACATTGTTTCCTACAGCGCATGGGTCCTATGGGAATGATTACAGATGTCTCTGTTCTTTAAGGCTCTTGTTTCAGTGTTTATCACTGGAATTTCCTTACAAGTGAGTTTACTATAAGCTACATTATTTGTGGGGKTTTTTTTATGCAAAGAATACTTTGCATTAAGTTTTGCAAAGTACAGAAGAATATGTAAATATTTAAGTGTACATAGTTCAGGGCAGTTCAGTGTACTTTGCTTACATAAAAATAATTCTGCCTCATCAACTCTTTTGACCAAGACAGGATTTTAATACAACATTACCTGCTTTGCTTTTTTCTTATTTTTCCTTTCTTATTTTTATTCTGGGGCAAAGAACATAAGAACTATGGAAATTCAGAAGCAGCTAAATCGACATATGTTTTGAAGCCATATGTGTGTGAAAAGTTTAATTATGAAGATAGATAGCTTGGTTCTTTGTTTGTTTTAAGCACCAAGAAAATACCATGACAGAGTGAATGCCTAGGTGTATAGAACACCAAAGGGAAGGATTTGCTGSAGCACTATAAAAGCAAAGCATCTTTTTTGCTTCCTTTCTTTTTATTTCCATGTATAATGTAAGTACTTTAGCATGTTACAAAACCAGATTTATTTGAATGACAAGATCCACTTGACACTTAAGAGAGTCTGCCTGTTGGCCCCCCGGGAACACCATTGATTTCCAAGCACGTGTATCATGGGAGCACAGAGTTAAAAGCCCAAGTAGTTTTTCAAGGTTTCTTAAGTAAATTGAGTTTAAAAAAAAATACTGAATACTTTAAATAAGAGTTTGTTTCAATGGAACTTCTAAATGTGACACTGAATTCAAGGCCATAAAATTCCGCAAAAGTTTTCAAATGCAAAAGAATAGGTAAAACTCATTATCTTTAAATTTGGTTTTGTGTCTGTTTTTCATTTTGTGTTATAGAAGGAGAAGCACAAGTATTATGTATGGATTATGTAAATTTTTGTGTGAGCCTAAGCCAAGAAAAGCCAGTTATCCCTGGTGAGAATTTGGTGCCGTCTCCATAGGCATGAACAAGGATAAGTAAGATAGCGACTTGTTCTCTAATGCTGTATTAAAAATAAAGCATGACACTCTCTGGAAGCTTTCTCTTCATGTTGTCAGCACAGCTCTTTTCATTTTCAAAGAAGCAATGTGCAAGAAATTAAGTAGCTTTTTTTCTCTTTGCGTGCCAGCTCGGAGAGTGATTTTACATTTCTGCCACTCCTAGACAAAAGAAGGGCCGTGGGAGGAATAGTTTTGCCTGATTTCAAATTTGTCTTTTGAAAAGAAGTGCTTCGCGTGCACTGGGTTGTGATTGGGTTGGAATATTTCCTATGGGCAGAGCATGACTGTGAATAGAGAGAAACAAAAAGCAGGTAAAAAAAACCAAAAAAACCAAAAAAACATGAAAGTTGAAAGACTACAAAAGTTTGCTGCAGCTCCACTGCGTTGTGCTTACGCTCACATAGGAATTTCCTATCAAAAAAAATGACAACTCCTTATTCTTTCCATGTGGTTGGCTGCATGGGAAGATGAAATTATATTATAAGCTCGAGTTAGAACTTTAATTTTTGCTTTTTGTTTAGATTCTTACCATGCAGTAATTTTTTATTATTACAAAAATACATAAGGCAAATTATGCCAAAGGTTATAAAGTATTCAAATCTACAAAACTTCTTGCAGTGTTTGTACTGAATATCCTTATAGGTTTTTGCATGGATGCTACATTGCATAATAACCTCTGTTTCTTGTTCATTATTTAGGAAAATACTGTGATTTTAAAAGTATTGCTATTGCAAACAGGATAATTTTCAGATGACTTATAGAAACTGGTGATGGTGAAAATGCAGTAGGCTGGGGTTAGCTCATGAGGACAGCATTGCAGGTTCCTGTGTGAAGGCAGATTTTTGCCACCTACAATTACCTATGAGACCAAGACTTTTCTTATATTTTATTATCGCCTGAATGTCGGTTCTGTATATAGACTTAGGTTTAAGATATCATAGTGTCAATGAACATCAGTGATCTGTTTTTGTTTTTTTTAAAGCAGGTTGAGCCAGAACTTTGAAAGCAACTGCTTGATAATGGTTTTATTTTTCTGCAGTCTGACTGTGCCCAAAGGCTGAAATCATGTAAGGGCAAAGCTGCTCCACCCGGTCCTCTACTTTTGCAAATGGTAGATAGTTTCTCTCCAAATAAGTGTATTCGCCTTTCAGTAAAATATGGTCTGCAGTTGTACAGGACTATACATGGAGTTTGACATTCTCTCAATACTCAAGAATTTCCTCTTCCCCCCCTTTAAATGTTATTAATATTCCAAATTAAGTCGTCACGTAATAAATCCTGAGGAGGAATAATCATGTTACCCTTGTGTTGCGACTTATTCCGAGCAACGTTTTCCATCCAGCTGGAGTTTTGTGTGGCCTAAACTACAGTTAGGGTTTGACCAAACGTCAGCCAGTCCCTTGGGGCCACTAGAGCCCTTCTTGGAGGCGAGGCCGCGTTCCCCACACGAGATGCGTGTCCTGGTGCTGGTCTCAGTCCTGCTCAGCCCCATTTCCTCGCTGGCTTCGCGATGACCCCGGCCTGCAGGCCTCGCTCCCCYGGGACACAGCATTTCTGCTGGGTTTTGTTATATTCCAGCCAAACTGCTTCAGACGGAGTCTACAGAAGCCGGGCAATTACCTCCGGCACGCGCAGGACACGTAGGGCAATTACCAGAGCGCTTGGGCGGGGGCGTTTTGATCCTTCCCGCCGCTCTGCTCTGCACAAACTGCTCGTTGGCGTTYTGATTGAGTTCAAGGCTTGAGTGCTGGCATCTGAAGCCCTTAATAGACTGGGTCACACTGTCTTGCTGGAATGCTGATCTTTAGGGATCTTTCATCTTGCCTTCTGAGATCTGAGGCAAAAAGGTTAATCGGCGCGAGGGGCAGGAAGGAAGCTTAGGTTCGGCTCACATCTTTGCGGCTCTGCCGTCAGCTGTGTGAAATGTCTTCCCGTAGCAGTTAGAAGTAGTATGGATTCGGGCTCTTGAAAGAGGCATAAAGACTCGCTTTATCTTTACAGATATTGGGGAGGCTCCTTTGACCCCTCTTGATATTTTTTTTAATTTTATTTTTCCTTGAAGGCTAAAGGTCGAAATAGAAAGGACTCGGCACAGCGATAGCTACACATCTCGACACGCCGTGCAGGGTACGTTCTTAGCGTGGACGATGCGGCAGTTCATCCTCACGCCGCTCAGGTCATACGGGCTCGCTAAATCAGACGAGCCGTGTGCTCGGCGCTGAGCTAAGTACTAAAATGGTCCAACAGCCCCAGTGACCACTTGCCAACCTTCAAAGCAGAAGAGAAACTTATTATTTTCCAATGGCGGAGCTGTTTCGTTTCTTCTTTGATGCCCATGACATGGTTTGAAGTGAGATGAAGTCTCCTTTAGGCTAAGGAACCAGACTAGTAGCTGATTTTTTTTTCTCTGTCTGTTTACAGGACCTGTTTTTAAGAGTCTTAATTGAAAGGCATTTCCTCCGTGCGTTCCACCAGYCCTGTATTACCTCCAAGTACACAAATCCTCTTGCTGCAAAACCTTAGGATCCTCGCAAGCCTTCACAGTCTTTGGTGTTGAATTTCTGTCCAGCAATACAGAATTCACCATTTAAGAGACCAAGTGTCTCCTCGAACCATTGGTACAGGACCAAACAAAACACATGGCCCAGGTGCTCCACGCTGCCTAGGCCGCTTTTTCTTGCAGTAGTCATGATGACAAGGAAGCTCTTTTCCTTAAAAATGGCATAAATAGAGGATAAAAGCTTTGAAAGTCAGATTGCATCCGTCTCAACTCTACGGAAAATTCCCTTGTGTTTGCTGTGGAAGTAACATCCAATGGAGAGGTCAGGAAGTGAGGAATTTGGGAGTGATGAAGCATTTGTGGCTGATCTGCCTGTTTGCAATGGGCATTSCCAGCTTGGGTGCTGTTTAGACATAAAAATTTGTTGCAGTTCTTCCATAAGCCAGCAGTTTCCAGTGATAATTTATCTAAAGTTATTGCACAGCATTTAAACTTTTGAGGATTTAAAAAGAAATAATTGMTCATAAGTTTCTTTTCTTTTAATAGAAACTTTTTATTTGCAAATTACACCTTAAAACTTTCTAGTTTCATTTTAGTGCTGGACAGCAGGAGAGAATTATTTACACAAGCAAGACTGCTGGATAGTAAGCCAGGATCCAGGACCTCATGCAATTCTCTCATGCAAATGACTGTTTTATTGCTTTGAGCACAAGGTGTTTATGTTCTCAGTGGCTTTAAAAGCCATTTTCCTTCTGTTGGCACGAGGACAGAAAGGAAAGGATAAGAAAGAGGAGACCAGTATTCTCTGGACCAGAGTAATAAGATCCTGTGAGTTTTGAATAAATGGAAAATGAACTGGAGAGGAACATACAGACCTATATATATAWAAAATATATATATTTATTTATTCAGGGTACTATTAAGAGACTTTTTGATCATTTGCAAAATTGACTCAGAGAAGGTGTTTATGCTGGGAAAAGGTATGAACTCAGTGCCTAGAAGCTAAAATCAGGCAATATCAGTATAGAAATTGGATRGCAACTTCTAAGAGTGAATATAAGTGCTTGAGTACCTGATACGAAGACATGGTAGTTCCTCTTGACTGGTTGGAGGTTATTGTCTGCTTGGGATGTAATAGGTTTGCTGCAGGAATCCACGGATATATATTACTATGTAGAAAGTTAGTTTATATGATCCTGATGGTGCCTTCYAGCATTAAAATCTATTACAGTAGTTTTATGAAGCTGGAGTAGCTCTGTGGTTTCCCTTGTCATGGCAGGACATCTCCTAGTCAGCTGAGTGTATTGCTGCAAGGATGAATCATTTTGTTCTGCCTTTCTTTTTCATTCTGCACTGATTTTCAAGCAAATTTTGGCTTGTCTGCTTTTGCTAAAATATGAGATGCATATTGGCAAGGTCCAAGCAAACTCAGTCAAAGAAGCACTTGGACTTAGCGTTGGTTCAATACTAAACCCCAAGATGACATTTCTTTGGGGTTTTCTTAAGGGTGAGTGACTCAAGAGAACCCTTGAATAAATTCATGTGATCCTGGATGCAATCACAGATATTACATCCAGACTGCAGTCAACTCACAAGGGCTGGATCTCAGAACAAAAACATTAGTAGAATACTACGAATCCAGGCACTGAAGGTTATTTCCCTTTGATGACAGTAAAGTTATGCGTAGGTAGCAATGCAGGACCCCAGAGCTTTCAGTTCTGTGTACCTGGCTGTGAAGCCAGATGCCAGCACAAGCAGCTTCACTGCAGTCCAATGATGCCTCTGAGTTTGGCAGGTGCGAGTCCTATAATTATAGTTATAACTGTAATTATTCTATATTACTAGCAGGTCTATAGTTAGACCTAAAGCTGGGCAAGTCGTGCCCTTGTTCTGGTTCTCTGCAGCTTTTGGCATTACTGCAGGGATCAGAAAATAACCATCTCTACCATCCAGCTGAATATGTCACAGTGACTATCTAAGCTCTGAGCAAATGTGCAGAACTCAGTAATAAAGCTGCTAACCAGACGTGCTGGTGTGAAACACAGGATTAAAGGCGACACAAAGGTATAGGCACAGGAACCTGTGTCTGATCACGTAGGGCATTGGATCTAGTGTTTGGGTGCACAATATACTACCTCCCTATAGTATTGAACATACTCAGCTTAGAGCAAAATATGCTTAGCTGGTGGGTTGATTGAATCCTGCAGGTAGATATTTCTTAATACTTTCCAAATAAGCAAATTCAGGATAGGGTTTCTTTTGAATTTCAAAATAGTGTTTTTCACGTGAAGCCAGCATATAACTAGTACTCATGGGAGAGTTTCAAGTAAAAACACACAGCATATCCTTCTAATATTTTATTTCTCATGCAAACAAATTATTCTGAAATCACTAAAAGAAACATATCCTTTTACATTCAAATCCCAGATGGGTTTGTGAGAGAATTTGACAAATGTAAAAACAACTTTGTAAGTAAAAGATAAGATAAAGCTTCCTGGAGAAAATAGCTGCAATGGTTTAGAGGAAGGCTTACATGAAAGGAATAAATACTGATGAAAATAACCTGTTTCTCAAGGAACTGCATTTCATATTTAAAGGCCATGGCAAAAGGTGAGGAGAATCTGCCCTTCCTTAGATGCAAGTATGCATAAATAAAATATAACATTTAATATAGAAACTGGCATATTGTTTTCTCTGTGGAAGTAACTGTTCTTGAAGAAAAATATGCTCACAGAGATAGAGAAGAAATTAGCTAGTCACAGTGAATTATTCAGAACAGACATTTGAATATATAATATTAGCAGAGGATTCATGCCTCAAATTCATGATTTATTTAAAGTGAGCGACGTTGCAGACTGTTCCCAAAGGCGATGGTGGCTCTGTGCATCTCATTCCCTCTAGCCYACGTCGTCCAGCATGGCAGTACTGCTGCTCACGCGGGCACCTGGATGGATGGGGAAGAGGATCATTCTTAAAGGTAGCGATGTAAACATAAGAGAAATGTCCCTGGAGCACGAGGAAACACCCCCTCGGAGGCAGCAGCCCCCATTTACCTCCCTCCCAAGTTTCTGGGGCTCTGCAGCCGCAACGGTGGCYGTTGCCAGGAGGTGATTTATGTGATTGTCTACGTGCCTCCGTGTTCGCCTAAAGAATGTGCTTATGGCCGGGAAACACAAATGGGCTCCGTTCTGCACTCCGTCCATTTTCAATCTTTTTCAAATGGTAAACTCTCTTGCCCGTATAGAAATTGCTTGAACTAGCAGTACTTATATGAGAAGGTCAATAATTCAATATTAACCGAAGCAAATTTTCTGCGATTAAGCTCTAGAGGCTTTTATTTGTCACCAGAAATTCCTTCGCATTAAAACTAGCCTTCATTTTGCAAGGAAAGCAATTATTTCTGATTAGTTTTTACTTTTAGCAATTCATTCGGTGGTCACAAATAAATTTATTTGCACAGGTGAAGAAAAAAACACTGGCACTTAGCAGGTAACACCACATTATTCTTAAAAGCTAACACAGTGAAATAAAAATTACAGGCTCAGCAAGGTCTGTTGATAGGGAAATGCAGCAAAGAAGGACGATGCTATTGCAGTGGTGAGACCTAAGGAGCCTTGCTGTATCCAGCAGCAGATGTATAGATTCCTGCCTGGGCTATATCCAGATGATGCAGGAAACCTTTCCCGTTTCCCTGGGCAATGAGACCTGGTTCTGCACAATTTRCAGTGGAACACATGTACAGGGGATGCAGTTATAACTTAAGGTTTGTATCTACAATTCAATCTTTTAAACTTCTGGCTTACATGAAGAAGAAAAAAAGAAAGGCTTCTCTACCCGCAATTGTTTGATGAATGCATTGATCTTTTTATTTGATTTTTAATAGCTGTTAACTTGCAGAATATCACCTGAAGACTTGGGCCAGCTTTTGAGTGATACCTTTGGAAATAAGCAACTAGTAAGAAACTGAAMTTTCCTCCTTTAAAACCCTTAGTCCTGAGTAGCTCTTGCTATTTATATATATCATAGAATCATAGAATCATAGGGCTAGGGTTGGAAGGGACCTGTAGAGGTCATCTAGTCCAACCCCCTGCACACGCAGGGTCTCCTAGAGCATGTGGCACAGGGTGATGTCCAGGTGGGTTTTGAAGATCTCCAGAGAAGGAGACTCCACCACCTCTCTGGGCAGCCTGTTCCAGTGCTCTGTATATTTCTTTTTCTAAAGCACGTGTAATTTCCACGTTGCTCTAATGGCATCATTRCATATGGGGAACACAGTGAGTTAGGTAGCGCGTCATGAATTACTCCTCTGATACTTACTGCATCTCACAGGGCACAGGTGGGGATGGAAACCCCAAGACAAGTCAACTCTGGTGTTCCTCTTCAGTCCGTGCATGGCAGCTGTCATCTAGCATGGTGACTACRGGTTGCTTTCAATTGGAAGCAAGATCTGTATGTGGATGTTCAATCAYACAGCTCTTCTAATGAGTTAAATTACATTAATTTACTTTCTGGTTATCTTAGCTTGATATTCGCTTGATATTTAAGCTCTTTGGAAATATCCATTTGCCTTTCTGTACGTTGTTATRAAGGTTGAGACTCTGCTTGGGATACTTCTTTCCTAGTTTTGCATGCTCGTAGCTCTTCTACTATATCAGTATTTTTGCTRAGCAATGAGTTGCATTTTCCAGTTGGCAGGTGCATCCCACACTGTCAGAGGATTCCTGGTGCTCTCCAGTATCAATAATCCATTGCTTTGTCCACATTTATGTGTGATATTTTGACTGAGTACATAGTTTTGAAAAGGTTTTCTTTAACCAGAGTAGTCCCCACAGCATTATTGTATTAAATAAAAGGAGGTGAACGAGACATGACGGCAGGTACAACTGGTTTTGATTCCTGGCTGTTCCACACATACTGTTGCATGATGTGTTTTGTTGGAGCGGTGTAGCTATGGRGAAGAAAGGCAACCTTGCTGGTTGCCTCCTCTTGGCTTCTGCGTGMGGTTGGGAAAGGATCCTCTGGAAAGGAGATGGAGAGAAGGTTCCAGCAGTCACTTTTCATAGGAAAAGCGTGGCTTTCTGCAGGAATCCAGCAGCTCCACCATCCTCTCAACCCTTTTAAACCTGATGCAGTCACTCATGACCTTCATGCCATTTTTTTCCTTATATCTATTCAGAATGTCCCATGTCCTATCATTGACCTCCCCAGAGAAGGAYCTAGCTCTGTCTTCCCTGTGTCCTCTGATCAGCACTGAGGTCCCAGCCCAAGGCCCCTCTCTATATCCTTGCACATCCTGTTCATATTTCAAAGAAAACCTCAATGACAAGGAACCTCTTAATTTGCTGCTGCCATGCTCATGTTTTCTAAGAGTAGAAAAACTATAAATACATGTCACGTATGGAATATATACCACATAGTAAACATTGTACAAGATACAATATCTTGCCACTCCATACCACTTGTTCTGCCTTCTATTTGACCCAATACTCAGGTTTGGCACCTTGGTGTTTCACTGGTATCAGTGGAGCTTTGTGGGGTGACTTTGGTCTTCCATGTGGTCCCTCTCCTGGCCAGAGTCTGCATAGAGAAGTGTGATGGGATCTCCATCTCTGTCAGAGGGTAAGAGTAGCTAGTCCAATCACCACCACACTGTAATTACTTTAAGGATTGGGTTAATTTTTGATCACTTTCTCATTTACTTTAAGACACATCGTTTTAATGTACACACTGACACGCTGAGATGGGCCATTTATGAGGGGTGATAGACTCTGCTCTCATTAAGTTTTAATATATCATTAATTTTCCAGGCAGATGTAAAACATGGAGTATGATTTTCTGTTCTTCATTCCCAAGGCTGACATAAAAGTCAGTGACCCCTCTTGATTGAGTGATCATTAAAGTAGTCTATGCTATAGTCTTTTTAAATCTTCCTAGCATATAAATATTAGGAGTTTWAAAAAAAATCATGCAAATTTTGTCTGAGACACCAGCTTATTAATTTATACATTAAAATACTGCACAGACTTCTCTTTAAATRGGCCTGAGAGAACCTTTTGGATTCCTTTCTCACCTTTGCACAAGGTGAAATTCAATCAAACGTGAGCACGCGATGGCAGAGGYGTTTTGGGCACTCACTCTGACAGACTTAACCATGTCTATATTTTGCATGTGAATTACAATCCCCCAACCTGAAATTTGTTTGGAGGCCACAAAAAGATAGTCCTGGACAAATCAATAMGAGCAGCTCTATATGAATTGAAATGATAATGTTCCCACACTAAGACTAAAGAGGTAAAATGCCATGGTGCAAAGCTGGTATAAAGGAATCCTAGCCCATTCCTTGATGGTTGGTACAGTTTCCATCCTGGCTCCCGGGTGATTGGGCCAGCACAGGCACCATGAGTTTCTCCATAGCTTGAGGTATGTGCAGAACAAGACCAGGCTCTTTGAGCAAAAGACCATTATTTGGAAGAGAAAAATCACTATTTTTCTCTCAAGAGTTCTCCAAATAACCATTGTTATTATCTGCGTACAAGAGTGACCTGCTATAAATATTTGTAAATACTTCTTGATTTAATGAGAAATTAAGTCTGATTTGGCCTGAACTCCTGACTTATTATCAGATGCTCAAGATGCATTTTTGACTTTTATATTTTAAATTAAACCAAAACAGCTTCTTTTTTGGGTCGATTGATTGCACCTTTTTTAATTTCTTTGGGGCTCRAGTGGTGCTGGGGTTACACACACAATTTGTGTATGATGTAGGTGTCTCCTCCATGCTCCAGTTGACTGCTTGACTATAAACGTGATGGAAATGCTGTAAAGGCCTTAAAGATCCATCCATCCGAACTGGATTCTTCTATTTWGAAATGTAAGTGGTGATGAAGAGCATCATATTTACAGAAAGGTCCTTTTGAAGAAGAGAGCAAAATGGATTTTGGCTTCCCAAAATGGAGGAGGAATCCAAGACTCTTCCATGAGAGTGCRACATCACCCTTTTGAATCTCTTCCCAGTTCATGTCAACAATATTATTTAAAAAGATGAGTTTAACAGGAAAAATAAGGAGGAAAACCCAAATTATTCTGACAGTGTTTGCAGAAATTCGATAGGAGGGCCTGCCTTCCTACTCTGCTTGCATTAATTTCCATTCTTTTTATATTCCTGAATGCAGRAGAATCTGTTAACATCAAAGGCCCTGGAGACCTGAGCAGTATCAGTAAGTGCTGGCCTGACTGCAGGAAAATTGCAGTATTCTTTAAAAAAATATAGCTTGATTTCAGCTCTTCATTTTTTTTTTCTCCTTTTTCAGGGGTTTTCCAAGTTAYGCTTAAAATTAATTCTAAGCTGGGCAAATACTCAGCAAAAGAATTGAATAATAGGGCAATGCAGAAACCTCTCTCCAGTTGTAGTCATTTAAACAATTAATTATAAATAATGAAAACCCTTTCCAAAACAAAGTGATTAAGAGGTAACAGTAACTATTTTGACAGAGAATTTTCCCAATACAGGAAAATGTTATTAAGGAAAACATGCCTATACAGGTCAGGCAGTCACCAAAGCTAATATAGGCTGAAGAGTGATTTTTGGTCTTCAGTTCTGGAGTGCAGATAACTACTCTTGCTAACAGTTTTTTGATTTTTTTTTTTTTTTTTTGTGCCTCAAAAAATTTCAAAGGCTGCTTTGTATTAGCTGAAAGTCTCTTCAAATCAAAGTGTTCCTTGTGCAATGACAAATCCTATTATGAATAAGAAAACTGCTTAAACAAGATGTTTATAGTATGCAGTATATTACAGCACATTTTATGATTCATGTAACCTAAACATGAATTTAAATTGATGATTTTCTTCTCTCTTGTGCTTGACTGGAAATGTAAGTATTCTTCTTCCCTTCTTTTTTTTTTTTTTCTTTAATAACCAGTCATTGATTTTTCAGAGTAAAGAGTCATTATCCATGATTAAACTATGCCTCTGTGTAGATGCATACACTCCAGCAGGTCATAAACATTACCATTTATCTTGGAGTTGGAAGGACATAAATGTAACTGTGACTTTTGGAGGTGGCTGAGTGGGGAATGGAAGGCAGCACTAGAGAGGCAGCTCCAGGAGATCTTTCTCAAGCTCACAAGCTGAACCAAATTTTCTGGAATTTAAGTTTCATTGCACATTCGGCTCATAACTATGTTCCAAAGTGATGGTTTTCTTTAACCTCCCTGACTGTACTCTGAGTCATGTTAGCTATTCTGTTCAGGCTACTTCTGAAGCTGAATATGTCGTGGATGTTTTGTATTCAGGCAACATGACCTGGGGATGGTTCCAGATTCTGGCCACAGGGTGTGTGTACAGTGGAGAGGCCCCTGGCAGCTTTACAATTGCAAATTTGCACAAGGAAATTCTCTGAATTACATTAATGGGAGAAATTTATGAGTTTGTGCACGGTGGCTTAGGAAACCATAACTGATTTCTAACCACGTTGGCTCTCAGCCCAAGTGGTGTGGCGCCCGTTTATCTGTGGGTCGTGTTTGACTCTGCTTCTGCTGCTCAYTATGCTGCTTGATGGTCTTCGAGGGTATCTCAGAACCACTGAGATTTTGGTTATACATCACCTGTATGCAACCAGGAATTGTGTGTCCCTAAAACGGGTGCCTCTTCCTTCATGCAACCTCATACGCCTGCCAAGAGACTGGGCTGTGGTCTATATCCACTGACTCTGTCCATGTGAGGCCCTGCAGCTAGTGGAATTGCCAAGATGAGCATAAAAGTGGAGAGTTTACAGCATTCCTGGTCAGAAGCAGGCAGGAACATTGCATAGGTAAATCCTTTCACCTAAGTAATATGTATTTCTATGTATATACTTCAGAAGCATTACACAAAGGAGCTGATAACATTTATTGAGTGAGGAAAATGTTGTTATTTATATCTGTAACAGCCCAGAACAGCAGTAAATACACTTCACTTTAAAGAGGGCAGCCAGGAATAACCTGCTTTGACATTCACCTTGCACAAGATATCCCTTGCCAGGACACTTTACACCTCTTGAGAGCTGAAGTATTCCTTGGCCAAATACCAAGCGTAGTAACACACACAGCCTGCGTGAGAAAGGAAGYTAATTCCTGCAGAAAATGGAGCTTAATACAGACTCCAGTGGGAAAAGCACCTTCTCCATGCAGCTTGTCCAAGTCATTGTAATATGTCCTGGAAACCTGGATTCTTACAAGTATTTTCAAGCTTGCAATTCAGTTTTGAATTTGTCCAAGTTCTTGCAAGTAATGTATAAGTACTGAGGCTACCACTCACCTSATCATGGGGTTATAGTTGTGGAAGGCAATAAGCTGCTCTCCTGAACACAGGGTGAATAACAGAGGTAGTGACAGATCTCCTGAGGGGTTAAGTTAGATATTATAATCTACATAAGATTATATAAGGTTATAATCTCTATAAAATAATCTATAAAATGTTATAATCTATATGAGTTCAGTTAGATATTATGATCTATAATGGAAGAGGTGCTGAGTCCCCTGTTGGAGTGTGCACCACTGATGGTTTTTATAAACAAATCAGGGAAACATCTCAGAAATGCCTTGAGTACGGCAGATAATACTGTCTTGGGACACAAGAATGAACTAGATGACTTGTTGCACTTTCTTCTCTTTATTTTCCCATATACTTCAAAAGAATGGATATGGTAGCACAAATAATTGTTTATTTCCTTGCTGAAGCTGAACTATTGCATCAGGTAAAGATACACGGGAGCCTTGCCTCAAATGGTATAAATTTGTATTCGTTTATTTGGCTAAGCATGTTGCCTCCAAAAGATTAAATTAGTAAGGTGTGGTTTTGATTAAATAGTAGTTTTATTTATTTTGCTTTAAACATGTTATTGAGTAATTTTTAATGGGACTTCAGAGACTGCTATCCACAGGAAGGTCTCCTTGCATTGCCAACATCTCCAGTCAGTTGTAGTTGCAGGTGGTATAATGAGTTTCTTGCCTTTTTTCCTGGATGAACTTCCTTCATTGAAGCACTTGAGTTAGTGATAGTGGTTAGACCAGCATTATCATTCTGCTTGTGAAGAGAGGGAAACAGGAAAGCAAGAACTGATGGTATGGGGAAAAGAAAGGTTAAAAAAACAAGAAGCAGAAATGTAGTCAAGGCAAAGCAGTTCATCTGGGCTGCCTCCTGCGAAGGTTTTTTGGAGGAACAAGAAATCAGATGCTGAAAYGACGTGTAGCAATCGTTACAGGAAAGTATGCAGGAACTTCATGGTCTGATCTTGACTTGGAAGGAGGGAAAACTAATATGGGCCTTCTGTAAATGGGGAGAGTGAAGGGGAGAGGAGAATATTTGACAGATCAMTTGCATCTGTTTTAGTATTGGCCAGTTCAGTGTTGAAATGCCGTATGCAAATACATTCTCACTATATAAAGAGTATAAAGAGTATATAAAGGAAAGCATGTGGAAAGATTCAAGGAGCTGTAAAGGTACCACAGAAACATCCACTAGAGTAAGAGAGGTAAAGAGTAGCATTTATTTAGCTCATTGAAAAAGAGATTGAAATGTGCCTTGATAAACAACTCAATGCCTTTTCAATAACAAGTATTTTTAGGGAGATTCGAATCGCAGCTGCACTGGGGGAGAGGTGAGGAAAAATGATTTATAATGGAAACAATCTATCAAGAAAAATAATAGGTATTTTTCAGCTCATGGCATCTTCAGAATAAGTCTTCCAGGAACATATGGTTCGGTCAAACACAGAATATTGGACCCAAAGAAATATTAAGTCAGACTTAATGGCCTGTGGCATAGGTAGAAAATGATCTTTTTTTTTTTTTTTTTGTCCTAGATATTCGCATAGAACAACAAGGACTCCATCAACCCTCTGCAAGAAATTGAAAGTGGCTTCTGTCTTTCATATATTTTGAAATGGAAGTTATTCCTATGCCAGGGAGTACAGAAACCCCTGTAATCATAAATAAATGGCAGGGAAAAGAAATGTCGTATGCTATCCAAATACACATGAAGAAATAACTTTGCCAGACCTCTTGGAAGCATTTCACCCTCGCCTTTCTTCTTCCTGCTCTGCAAAAGGAAATATGACTTTCTACAAGATAAATTCTTTCTCTTCTACTGATCAGTGAGAAACATTTAGCTGTTCTTATTTCTTTCTCTTTTCTTTTATTTTCTTTTTCTTTTTTGGCCATGCATTTTGGAAAAATGAAATAGATCAGAAGTAACATAGTGAGTCCGTTGTCTTTACAGAGAAAGGGACTTTGAAGTGTGCAATTTATTATGTCCTTTATGCTCTCCTTACAGATACTGTTTGGATGACAACRTATAGAGCAATTTCTTTGCCTCCTGGTCTACCCAAATATTTTTTAACCAAAACACAAGTCATCCCTGTAATCTCCTATGGAACTTCCTGGTTGTTCAGAGAATATGAAAACCTGTGGTTTGCTTTCCACCTTTGAAAGACAGGAATCAAGCAGGACTTCTGATAGAGCAGTTTGATTTACAGGATACCGAGGCAAATCTTTTAAGGATGAATGAAATAGCCCACCTGTAGAGGAAGGGTATTTTGCACAAGTTTTAAGGCCCTCTGGAAAAACAACAACAAAAAGCCTTCAGAGGTATAAGTCTTTTGCACACGTCTTTAAAGTGAGCAATATTTGCATTCACTTTCTGTTCATTTCTACTGATTATCATATATTATCATTGGTGTGACTTGTAGGGGAGGTACAAGATCACAATAATATCCACATATAACATACATAAATAGTGCTCCAGCCAGAAGCCTTTGTGTCTGATACGAACTTCTTGCTGGCTGGTTAAGGCGATGGTCAGCAAAGACTCAACTAGTGGCTTTATACTGGTTTGTTTTAGCAAAATTGTGGAATGTAATGGCTGAAAAACTGGACTAAGAGGTAAAACAGAAGTTCCTTCCCAGCAATGTCACTAAGGAGTGAAATGACACTTAGATTTACTGTAACTGCACTAACAACACCATGTGTTGCAATTGGGTTAGACTGTTATGATGTTATTTGCCCTAAAACTMTATCCTTGGCTTTGCAAGAGGAGTTCTCCCTTACAGCCCAGCCCCTTAACGCAACAAGCTTCTTAAAATTCAAATACCCATTTCTGCTGGTTTTCTAGTGAGATAAGGAGGCTTAAAGAAGGGTTGGGTTGTTTATGACTCTATAACAAATCAATGATAGGACTATGGATTAATCTCAGCATGTTTCATCAGATTCAGCTTTGGCTGGTTTATACTTGCTTACATGATTTTATGCTGCATGCAGTTAATACAATTTCTATTTTTTCATTTATTTTTCCTTAAATTCAAATCTGGGTCCCTATTGAGTTGCTGTAGGTAGTTAAAGTTGAATGACTAAAACTGATGGCTTTAGGAATAACCCATCTGTAATTCTTCGATCCCTCATAATAAGCAAAGCATTTAATTTCCACCCTCCRTCTCACCTCGTGGCCAGAGGAAAGCCACACTGCAGGGAGGAGGAGAAGAATATTGACCTTTTCATTCTGAGCCTCACCAACTAATTATGACACATCCTGGCCACTAATAGATGTATTGCAAGATCATCAGTCCCAGCAGTGAGCGGGATGTATTTTGCTGTAGGCAAAATCATTCACTACAAGTGGATTATTTAAGCGGTGACACTTGACGTTTTTAATGGGCATTTAAGGACTGGAAAGCCACCAGACCACCCGGGGGTGAAGCGAGTGGCTGAGCAGGCGTGTGAGTCTCACCCACAAGCCTGAGGTTTGCAGACCATCCATGAGCAGCAAGTCTGCTCCACTGAGGAGGATGGAGGCGAAGCCGGGGGACGCCACCACCACGTGGGACCTTGTCTGGGCTCCTGGTCATGGCAGAAGAGTCCCCAGAGACGCTGCTCAGGGCAGCTAAGACCCCACTAAACAATCAACAGTGTCAACTAACATCAAACAGCATCCCCAGTGGTGCTGATGATACACGAGAGAACTCTTCCATTAGCTCGTGCTTAAGGATAGATCGTATTTCATGGAGATTTTGGTTCCTTTTCAACTGTTTTGACATTTTAATGACTGTTAACGGCCATTTTTCGCTAGATCAGGGATCCAGATTTCCTTGTAAACAGTCATTTGTATTTGCTCATCMTTAATCATTTAATCAGAGCATTGCCAGAACTGGGTAAAGGGTAGGTGTTTGGGGGGATGTGGAAGACAAGCTAGAGCACACTGGAGAAATTAGAACCTTGGGCTTTTTTGAAAAATTAAATGTAACTGAAGGGTGAATAATGAGAAGCATGGTGGGCAAGTCATAATTGCAACTCACAGAGAAATCCGTAAACTGAAATATGAGGCAGGTCTTGTTAAAAGTTCTGAGATGAGTGACTAGAGCATCAGTGAATTGGATTTGGAAGATCGAGTTCGCTGGCCCCCAGTTCTCTCTCCAGGCTTTTCGTTCCCATCAGGGCACAAGCATGGGCAACACCACTAGTATTGGGAGAGCACTGAAAATCAAAATTACATAGCCCTTCCTCCACGATGGAGATATTTTGGTGTGGACAGCGGAGTGCTGGAGGAGCAAAAGCAATCTTCAGCAGGGCACACAGCAGGAGAAGGGTTTTGACCTTSAGAACCTTCTTACTATTACCAGTAAAATGAAAATTTGGAGGTTAACTGATGTGTTTCCTGGAGGTGTATTGAATGTTCCCATGAGGAAGTCTGGAACTGTCTAGCGGGGCCACCTTTGGGTGCCTGCAGCGTTGGGCGTTTTGAAGAAAACATCCCTTTTCAGATTGTATAGAACTCTACTATTGTCGAAGCAGGAAGCTTCCCAGCCATTCCACCCAAAAGTTACAGGCAGAAAGAGAAAGTCCCCACAAAATGCTGAAATGCCAGATCATTTTTAAATGCTCTGTGGAGAAACTTTGGTCAGCGATCCAGTCTTCCCAAAACCACCATGGAAGTGACCCTCCTCAGCACAAGAAGGTGATAGGCWTAGGCTTGAGCTTAAGCTTGACTAAGTCTCCATGCAGTCGTTACCAGAATGATGTCTTTTATCCCTGTGTGTGTATATGGTCTGGGCTGTGGTTCTCTGTCTGTGCTTTACATTAAGGGAAACAGAAGTGCAGACCCCCCAGCCCTGGCTCTTCTCCACAGCGATGCATTCGGATGCAGGGACCTTCACGGAGAATTATTACTCCTCACGTAATTCCACATTTGCACGGGAGAGAAAACCCTTAAAACAGCATGGAAGCTATTATTAGAAAAAGCTGTAAATCTGTTTTCACAAAATCTCTGTAAATGAGTTTACAGAGAAAGCAGCTAATGCAGATCTTCTGCCTTGATCCCTGTAGCTGCTTGGAAATGCTAACACGGGAGTGCAAGTAAAAGCCTGACTGCTTTCCTGGGTGTGTTAGCAGGAACGTGCTGCTCTGGGGTGAAGTTTCCCTCCCCCAGCAGCACTCAGGTGGCATCAAGGCAGGATTTCCTACAAATGCACTTTGCACCTTTTGCTTAGTGAAAGAAGGGTAAATACAAAATGAATCAGGGAGGGTGAAGGGGAGGAGAAATGATGGAATTTTAAACTAGAAGCGAGCAGCATAATTTGGTACTCTTTTCTCAATCTCATTACCATGTTTTATGATGAAGGGGWATTAATTTGCTGTTCGTTTCATCTTTTTAGAAATTGTCACAGAAAGTGCATGGGAATATTAATATCAAACATCTTCTATAAATAACAGATACCATCTACCTTGGTGACTTCTATATTCTGCCTTTCTGCTGATTAACCATCTCTTGTCTCTGTTAATTACAACATTACAAGCCTAGGCAAAAGGKGGAGAAATTATCCTATGTGGACCCTAAAAGTATTAAAGACTRTGGCAACTGAACTGGGATCCTTGCTCTTGGTTTAGCTCTAATACTCTTCCCATAAAAACAGATTGAGATTTTTAGTCTTGTCCTCTCTTTTATTTCAGTCGAGCATATAAAGGATCATTCAATTCATACACATCCCCTTTTTTCAGGCGTCTATTTAACTTTCTCTATTCTCAAGCACAATTATTAATCATCCTTTGCTTTTGAAGGTCAATATGAAGCGTGAAGGATAAATGACTGGGAYACGGAGGCAGGGGCGAAGGGACAGGCTGGGAGGGTGGCCCTGCGGTGGCACCCGGTGTGACACCGAGCTAAAGTGCTTCCAAATGTGCCTGGGCAGTTGAAGGACTTCACTGCCCTCGAGGGTGGCTTTCCATGGGTCCTTTTCCGTGGGTGCTGAGATCTTTCTTAACAGAGGGTGACCTGAAACGTGGCCCACGGCGTCAGTAGAGGGCAGGACGGTGATCACAGGAACCCTCCGCAAAGGAGCAGAAATCATTCCAGGAAAGCACTTAATCCCAGCAAGCCATTTAGCATTTCACATTTCCTTAAATGTTCCAGGGCATTAATCACGCCTTCGAAGTACTCAGCCCGAAACYGAAGCTCCAACGCTGCATTATTGGGAGGCAAATTTATTATTTTTTTTAGCAAGCAGTATGAATTTATATAGGTTTCTCAAAGCTCCCCATTTTCTCAAAACCCTATTCAGGCAGCACAAGCACTGGATTAGAGCTGGAGAGCTGGATATTCCTAAACTCTGTATTGTGCTCTGCTGCTGATCCATGAGATGCGTATTTTTTCCCTCGCAGGGATAAAAATATAATTAAYTTGAGGCCCTTTTTCATCATTAACCACTTTTACTCCTGAGTTAGGATAGCCATTTCCTCAAGGGTTCTCAGTGAAAATAAGCAGGTTGGTATGGGGAAGGTGTTCAGGGCAGGAAGTTTTGGGTCCTCATCCCTCAAAAAGTGCATGCTACCTCTTTGGATCTGATTTTCCAAAGGGAGCATCCATTTGCTGAAATCAACACTCACCAGAGCTTCTTCAAGCCTAAAAGCTTGCACAAGAGTCAAACAGATGACTCCTTTAAAGCACRTCCACGTTTTTATGACTTTGTCTTTACAAGCACTTACATTGTCCAAAGAAAGTGGCATGATCAACAAGCTTGCCCGTRTATTTACAAATAGAAACATGAAGGCCAGAYATAGCCAGTATAAAAAKTGCAGGTTTTCCAGGTTGAGAAGGAAAAARGGTTCATTATAGAATGGAAAATATYGTATTTTCCCTAGAATTTTTATTTCAAGACACTCTGTCCTGTCTGCGTGTGGTTTCCTCCATGAGTCCAGCATTGAGTTGTCCAGCACCATGAGTGATCYCTGCAGTTCTTCCCCGCTGGCCCTCATCTTTTCTGTGCTTCGTACCAAAGCATCTTAAGGACACKTTGGCATTTTGCTATTTTTTTCTATCTAATTTATTCTTCTAAAGTCAGGTGGAGAACAGGGAGGYGTAAGAAATTTTGTTGAAGTAATTATAAAACTGCAGAGTTCCTGACCAGTTGTGGCAGGCACTTTATGGGAGGCTATTTCTATGCGAGGTACCCCAGAAATAAACCCTACCTTAAGAGCAGTGGTTTCACACTGAAATCTCACTTTTTTTTTTCCTAAGATTCTGAGTGATAGGAATGTCAAAAGTCTATTTTTTCTCTTAAAAAGCTTAGAATTGTAAAAAGTATCGTCTAGCTCCCATAATCAGCACCTTTTTTTTTTTCTCTTGATGAATTTGTTCTTCACTCAGTGGAACTCACATCAGAGCCAGGGAAACAATCAGCTGAAGCACAAACATAAATTCCTTATGTRCCAATAACAAATACCACAGCTATAATGTCCACATTATTTTTCACAGATATTGGCATTTCTATGCCAGTAAGTATCTTGCAAGGAATATTTGATGAGATTTCACTAATTTCATAGTAATGAGACTGAAATTCAAACAGTCCATAGACGTATGCTAAACCAACAGCTAATGATAAGGCTATCCATCTCCAGTGCCTTGAAATAACTGAGCACTTTCATTTTAATGTTTTCATGACTTTGGCCCAAGCTTCCTGTTTTTTTTTTTTATTTTTTTTTACACGTGTTTACTTTGGAAAAGCAAATTCCCTGGGCAGAAGTGAGCGCATGGGTTAGAAAATCCCACATTGGCCTGACCCATCAGCAGGAACTAGTGCCAGCGCTCAGAGCTGATCGCATTTATCCCAGTGCATATCCTGGCAAACTTGCTAATTCCGTTAAGAGTTTTGTAATTAGGATATCGTTATAGATTATATTGTTACAGTTATAATACCCAGAGATCTGCTCTTAAAACCTTATTGGTTTAACAGCACTTAGGCTTCTGGCAGTGCCGTATTGAGTGGTAAGTTGCCTATGGTGTGATGATTTGTAAAAGTAAATTTGTATATTTACAAATAATTTGAAAAAAGAGCTGTTTCTGTGTTAACATTTAAAAAACACAGCCACTTTTCTAGAGGTAGATTTTGCATACCTATAGGTAAAATTATGAAAATTTAAGAGCTGAATTTGCCTGCTGGCCATAGGATTTTGAATTCTCTTCTGAATTCTCTTCTGCTTTCTCTCTTCTATAGAGACTTCCATAAGTTTCCACTGAATGACAAGGGGCTATCTTAATTTTGTCACTTTACAGAAAACTACCTTGTTTATTCCTTCTAAATTATTCCTTAGTAATCTTTCACTTTTTCTAATTAGATCTTAACAAATTTTCACTTTTTTTCACCTAGGCGTGCATCCCTTCATTTGGGGAGAAATGTCTTATAAACTGCTACAAAAAATACTCATTTATCCTGAATGCTTGGATAAATAATTACATTAGACATTMATTCAAACTAAAACAAGAAGAAATTCTCCAAAGAATTACTTTGACTTATTTCTAACTCATCAAAAGAACACCTAACCCTTCAAATTGGCCATCGTCTCTGTATTATTCATGTCAGSCTTTTACTTCTTTGAGGTCAGGACATGTTCATGCTATGAAATGCAATTCCTAAGACAGTAAGAGCAGTATGCCAACTTTATTCATTTTATTTTATATTTTTTAGCCTTGCCAGAATATTATCGAGGTAATGAGGGGAAAAAAAAAAAAACTCTGTTTTTCCTTGAAATGCTTTTTTCCACCTTGTTTATAGGTGACACTTTTCCTGAAAATCAATTGTTGTCTTTCTGTAGCTGATAAGTTAATTAATTTCCTTTTCTTTTTCTTTTTTTGGGGGGGGGCCCGAGGGATTTTTTGGTTTTGAGAAAAGGATCAAACAAAAGCAAAGTTAAAAAAAAAAAAAAGAGACAACAAAATTCTCCCCCAAAATGATGTTCTAGTGTTTGTATTTCATCTGTTTTTTTTTTTCTTTTATCTGTCAGCAATTAAATTGCACTTTGAGAACATGAAAATTGCAGAGCATAGTATAATAGATCAAATGTGAATGAGTGCATATAGTTTCCTAGAGCATGTTTAAAATAGTACGGAGCAGTTTGGATATGCCTGGTGCTCGGGTGAGATAAGTGTCCAGGACTGTGCTCAGAGAATGAGTCTGTGCTCAAGACGTGCAAGGATGGGCATTTAAGGGAAGAAAATAGATATTGAGCCCTGCACAACCTGTCTGAGAAACGTGGAGCCCCTGGGCTTGGGTGTCGTGGTTTAAGATCAGACTGCTGGTTTGAGGTATGGCTGGACATGTTGGCACTTCTTTGTGGTCAACAGGTTGCGTAGTTGGTCTGTATTTGACCCACATTGACTCTGCGTGATACATCCCCTCCTCCTGAGCCTTTTCCCCCCTCATCTGCTGCTATGATCATGAACCTATAGGCAACTAATGCAGATGTGCAGGAGGGACCATCCTCCCACTGCTGGAAGCCCCAGTCTTCCAGCCTTCTTCATCTCCCCAACCCACGCTTAATATTGGGGATAACTTCTGGTTCTTCTTGTTGTTATTGCAGAGCAGGACTCAGGCTTTCATCTTCCCAGAGACCCTGTCGGTCTCATGGGGCCTCATGGAAGCTGTTTGGTCTCATCTCCTGCTCCCACACCTCCCTCACCCTCAAACGGAGGACATCGCCATCCAGATCCCCCTCAGTGGGAGAGGCCTTGGCAGTCCCTGTGGGGCCACATCTGCTGCTGGGACTGTGCTTGTTGTCCCCAGGGGTGCTGGTGCCGTGACGTGGTGTGGAGCCTCCTGGGGTGTCTTCTGCAGAGGTTTCTGYGTCGCTTCTCGCCCACCTGCGTGAACGGCTCTGCAACCCGCAGCGTCTGCTCGCTGCACAGGTTTGCTCAAAACACCTGCTTTCATGCCACGATAACTAGCCAAGGACCAGTCTAAGAAAAATAATAGCTGCTCCTTCCCAAGCTCCACTKACTCTGACAGCTGGCATTGAAGATTAATGGCATTTACTAATTGTATACTAAAAAAATGTTGCATTGAGATACGCTTATCCTACCATATATTTCTTGCCAGAGTTGTGGTTTATACAGGACTACAAWAGAAGCACAGCACTTGTCTCATAATCCCCACTGGAGACTTTATGAAAAGGTTAAGGAGAGATTAATTTTGCAACTTGTAAAGCAGAGCTTCAGCTCTTGTCGGAAGACTTGGAAACTTGTGCCGAGCATCCGTGTGCTTTGGAAGGCTGGATCCAGCCCACACTGCCGAGCCCATCCAAGCTGAGCGGGTGTTTCAGCAGCCTCTTGCCTAGGTGGGCAGATGAGTCCTAGATAGACTAGAAACCCCAAACTGGGTACAACCCCAAACACAGGTACTTGGGTTGTTTGGCTGTTTGATATTAGAGGTTAATCTTGGCTTAGCTGTAAGAGCAGGATTTTATACATTACAGTCCTAACTCATGGCAACCATGCTCTTGTATGACAACAGGGAACTATGGCCATATTCAGTTCTTGGCATTGCTTGAAGATTTATTTTTGGCTGGTTATCAGTCTTATCCACCTTAATTCTGTAATGAATGCAATAAAACACTTGTATTTCTTCTCGTGGCAGTAACAAATTAGATTTGAAGTATTAAAGATTAAACTGCCCCCAAACTTATTTTTAGTCCTGCCGCTATTTTTGATGGGAAAGCCTTAAAATATTAAAATCATCTAGTTAGTTGCAGGATAGAATATTCATAGCTACTAATTACCGAAAGGGAAAATTTCTTACAAAAATATTTTTCCTTGCCACTCAAAGACTATGTTGATGATWTGCCTGAGTCGTTGCAGCATCTGCATGGAGCCCTTGGTAGAGCTGCATTTGGCAGCATTGCAGCCTTGCTGCTTGCTCTACTGTGTCCAGAGCATTGCTCCAAAGGCATCGTGAAAATTAATATTTAGACACCCTTTCCTTTACATTCCCACTTGGGACACGTGAGKAGCTGCTGTGGGCAACCTCGCCTTGGTGTCATGGTCCTTGTGTGAGGTAGAGGCTACACTCCTAGAACGGGGGAGATAGACAGGATGGCCCAATGGGGCTCTCCGTTGTGCAGCAAGGACATTCCTACCATGGAGTTAACAGCAGCTCTACTCCTAAGGGGACCGGAGAAGCTTGGTATATGGTGCTAGCACATAAAATGCTTCTAATAACTTTTTTTGGGTTATTACATATCTGATCATTTACAGATTTGAGATAATATTATCATTTCCCAAAATACGATAGGTGTTTTAAGAAATTTTAATTTTAATTTGCTTTATGAGAACTCTGTGGTGTTGATTTATTATGGGTCATATGTAGGATCGGTTTTACAGAATGGAATATTTGGAGAAAAAGCCGTTCATTCTTCCAACTTCCTGATCAATATTTTCTATTTGTCGCTGCATTGATACCCATTTTATATCAAAATACTATTTAAATACTTGCGCACTCCTTTTATTACAAATAGATGTTGTATGTAGTTACAGATCAGATATTTAAGGGYTGTCTTGCAGTGGAGGCAGGTTAGAGAGGATTTTCTTTGCCCAGTATTCCTGTAAGAGGAAGAGGGCTATTTTTTAATAGATTGAGAATACTATTTAAAAATATTAACAGCAATTATTACCGAGTCTATGCTAAAGATAGAACCAGAAGGATGAGTACGGGCCAGTTGATGAGGTGAAGGATGCCCATGGTGAAACCTGCCCTCACACCTAGGGTGATTTTAAACTAGTATGTGAAGAGAACTGGCAAAGGATAATATTTTCTTTGGTTGCGTTTTCTGTAGATGGTGGTAGGGTCCTCTGAAGTGAATGGCAATGCTTTTCTTGGCTTCACGAAATTCTGATTTAGGTTTGTCTGGCTCAACTGAGCTTGAAACGATTGCTGATGAGCATGTTGCTCTGCTTTCGCGGCCACACAGGATACTCTTTGTCTACATTTTAAAATGTTCTTAGTTTATTTTGTGCCTCTCGTTACACTAATTACACTGGAGCCAGCCTACACGTTCCTGCTGAGGATCCCAACCGTGGCCAGCGGTGCCAGCCTGTCCCCAAGCCCATGGAAACCTCCTCCCCTGCGGACAGTGACCTCCACCCTCATCAAGTCACTGGGTCGAAACCAGCAAAACTCAGTCCCAGCTGAGAGAAGAGCACGTGAAATGTTTAGGTTAGCAACCACGGATAAGAGCAATGCACTGCCATATGCTGCAAAACCTAAATGGCCTTTTAATTAGATGAAATAATGTGCTGAATGAGGTCCTCATTCGCAAGTTTCATTAAATATAAATGACTGTTTAATTTTACTAATTTAACGTGGACTTGGTAAGATGCAGGAAGGATGCATTTCCTCATTACTCTTATTTGGTTTTAATTGCTTTGTCTCATCATGGTATCATGGGAGATTTCTGAATTTTTATGCTTTCATGCTCTCTTTTTTAAAAAATGGCATGTTTTTTAAAATGGCCAAACATTTTTAGTGTATACATTCAGACACATTTGTAGGCCGCCTATGTAAATACATACCCAGTAATTATGGCATTTTGGTATTACAAAATTGCTGAGTTTTTTTTTTTTTTTATTCCTCACAGATGGAGGGGAGGCAATTCACCCAAGTTACAGAATTACTTTGTATTTATCCAGCTTTCCATCACAATCACCRAACGCCATGAGAGATGAACACAATAAATCTCCAGGCAAAATCAGCTTGCAAATGCATTTTTGAATACAGCCTCATATATTATATTTGGGCTTTCTAAAGTACCACAGTAAAATAAATAAATAAATAATTTTCCGGTTATAGTTTGCTATATATTACATTTCCCATTAGGCTTTCCTGAGCATCTTTCCAGTGAGATATTATCAATAATAATAATAATAATAACAACAACAATAATTTTGGGTATGGTAAAAAAAATAATAAAAAAAAATCTACTAATGCTATCTTTTCTATAGTGGTAGTGTAGGATATACCTGGCTAAAACTGGTCAATGTCTTAGCCATTGCAGACTACAGAAAACTACATTCTTTATTGTCTTGTGGACTGCAAAGTAGCCTAGAGTATTCTTCATCCTACAAAAATGGATGAAAATCTTGAAACCCCAGAGCATTTTGCAAAGTCATAGCGTTTTCTTCATTATAAATAMATATTCAATTCAATTCATAATTATATTCAAAATTTTCAACTCATAATGTGTGAAATAGGCATGGTTATGTATRTAATTCTACTTTTTCTTAAGGACTTCACAGTTGCTGACCATTAGGAGAGTCTTTTAGGCATTYGAAAACCTGTCCCAAGGCAACAACCTAAAGTGGTCCGTAGATGTTTTCCATAAGTGACAAGTGCTATACATTAATTAGTAAGCAAAGTCCAAGTTAAAAATCAAAAAGGTGAAGTAAAGCAAGCAGTGGGAAACAATGGGAGGCCCACATTTACTTTATCTTTCTTCTTTTAAAACTCCATGCTAAAATAAGTCTGAAAGCGAAGCGGTCTCCACCATCTTGTCACTTAAAGCAAAATATATATTCACTTAGGTAATGCAAAGACAGATTATTCCGGTTTTAGAGACAGACACATACAAACCTCTTTTAGCACTTTGCAGAAGTGCTTATTCATATTTTATAAGGGAAAAAAGAAAACTCAAAATAAATCTGGGGAATTATTCTTTTTTTTTTTTTTTAATAGCAGACTGCCAAATAAAACCTTACTTCTGCCATGAATTAGGTGCCTTTTTTCCCCCCCTCTGCCTTTATTATTAATATTTTGAGATATTTTTGCCATAATCCCTCTAAAATGGCCTTCTTGGYGGATGGGTTACTTTTCAAAAGGAGAGACAAAGAGCTGAAGTTTTCCCCTGTCAGAGTTGTCCCTGTTGCTGACCCAGCAATGGACAGTTAGGGTCAATTCATGTGCTGCTAYTGAAGTACACAATTTGCCTCAATTTCACGGATTTGTCAAGAAGGTATAGTGTATAATATAACTTTTTTTTTTCTTTCTGTATTTAAAATGCCACCTTTAAAGATGTGGCCTTTAACATGAGCCTCAGAATGCTGCACAGAGCCATACCATCAAACTCAAAATTTGTTCCAAGCTGGTAAGTGAACTCATGCACCCTTGCTCGCTATGCTTTTATTTTTAGTTATATTTTTTTATTTTCCCACTCTCTTTATTTCATTTAGGTCTAAGGACCGATGCTGCAAGTGTTTTCTCGCTGTATTACTCATACGTTGACAGACCCTGTTCTGGTCCTGTAGAATTTGCCCATTAGAAATGTCCCGTCTGCAAACTCCAGAGCGAACATCGGTTCACGTTGCTCAAAGAAAGATTATTTCTTTTTCAAAAAAACCCACTCTTCTTTCATTATTAACTAGTCCTGACTATCCAGTGCGCCTAATAGCAGTGAATGGACTCTGGCTGGGGAATTCATTCTGCTTCCTCACGAGGTCATTTATCTTGTGCTTGGATGTCACCATTGTTTGTCTCAGGTTTTGTGTCTTCTATCTCCTTCTCCAAGGTCTTATTTCCGCAGTCCTCTCCCGGTGCTTGTTTTCCTGCAAGAAAAAGCTCTGTGTGAAGGTAACAAGCAAAGATAAATTCAGGGCTAAATAAGGCCAGACATATACTCGGTTCCAGGCACCTCTTTTATTGGTCTTCTACTGTACGCTGACAGGCTGCTGCTCTTTKTATAACGAAAGGGGAGCATCAAAATTAGGGGAAAAACAAGAGACAAAAGTTGCAGAAAACTTTCTGGCCTCACAAAAATTTCTTCTCACTTCATGTGGTCCGTTATAGCCTGAGGAATTTTTTCAGAGCCATTCGATACCTGAGCCTAGTCCTAGTCTTATAACGAACAAAACCCACTCTGGGGTGTTGAGAATTGCTAGAACTGTCTCTGTGATCTACATGTTCCAAATGAGTCAGCTCCTGATGTCGTAGAGAAGGCCTTGGAGACTGCAGAGAGGTACATCGTGTCAGAGGAAGCTGAGGTGAATGTTGTTCCTAGTGAAATCAAAGAGAAGGAAACAAATTTTAATGGATGGGGATAGAAATCCCCCAGAATATCTAAGGATGGAGAATGTGGAGGAAGCGGAGAGAGAGGGAAGCCTTCCTCAATGCTCAAATCATGGTGAAATTGGATATGACAGGTGTCTATGGGGGGGATCTCAAGAAAAGTAGAGAAAGACCAAAGGCTTTATAAGGAACTTTGGCATTTTTTCTCTTGTATTAGCTTCTGTGTAGGTCCCAGAATGGATTTGTGTGACATTTTCACGGTGCTGGATCTTTGGATCTTCAGAATGAAAAGGAGGAAACTCTCTAAACTTGCTTGAAAGTTTAATTTTAATTTACTTCAGAAGAGTAAACCAACAGATCTAAGATATTGTTATGAACATCTCCTGTAATACATGATTGAATACATGCTTAAGTAAAGAAACTTATCTGATGTAGCTAGCAAGGCCAATACTTGTACATTTTACACTGCCTTTGAGGAGGCCTTTGGTGGCTTTTTGGTCAACTCACCCTTTGGTTTCTTTGGGATTTACTGCAACTATGAAGTATGTTTGAAATATGTTCAGATTGCTCAAAGTTAGAAAAAAAAAATCAAATCATAAACCCATATGCTTTTTCTTCCTCCTCTCTAAATGTTTGCTAAGCAGAGGAAGCAAGAATACAGATGACGGTCAGCTTATGATTAGTCTCATTATATAAATATAACTATATATAAATAACTTTCAAGGAACATTGATATGGGAACCAGTATTGAGTGTAAGAAGGGCTTGGAAGTGTGAAGACTACTGATGGAACTGGCTTTGTTCTTATCCATGGACATCAGCTGCTAGCTAGGGTTATTGTCCAGTACATTGGGGTTTTTTCCATCTTACTAGTGCATTTACAGCCCACTTCTAGAGCAAGGACAATACCTATCCCAAGAAAAGAAATGTCAAAGAAGGAGAAGTTCTCAACCTACGGCATCCTAGGTAAACTTAATGCAGCATCTATCAAATTTCTTTTCTAATTGATATCATAGGACGTATTTATCCTGTATGTGTGAGAGTTCAACCCCTGATAGCCTAGCTATTTTTATCTTGTGATACTTTATTCACTTAGAGGTCCTTAGGGTATTAATAGAGTGCATCATTTAAATGAGAAGTGGAAAGCTCTGGAAAAATTCTCCTCTGAATCCATGTGAAACAATTTCTGAAGGTACTTACATGGAAAAACGAATTAGTTTAGGACTGACAAGAAGGTGGTTGGGAGTAGTGAGCATGGATTCACCAAACCATTTCAAGGCTGTTGGATGTTATTTTACTCCCCTGGGGAATCTGTACATGCAGGGGAGGTCCAAAGCAGTCATCATGCTGCATGAATCAGACTGCAAAACTTGTAGCTATCCCATGATCACTAAAGGGAATCACAGAGAATCACAAGATGGTTGAGGTTGGAAGGGACCTCTAGAGATCATCTAGTCCACCCAGAGCACATGGCACAGGGGTGGCATCCAGGAGGGTTGGAAGATCTCCAGAGAAGGAGCCTCCACAACCGCTCCGGGCAGCCTGTTCCAGGGCTCCATCACCCTCACAGTAACCCCAAACAAGCTCTACAGTTATCAAAGCCAGTCGATCAGTCCCAGTCCTGCTCTGCAGAGAAAGACCATTTTGATTTTACTCTGCCCRCCCTAGAGGAACATCCTGGCATGATGTGGGTGGTGTCATCAGCTACGTGTCCTTCACAGCTCTTTTCTTGGAACCGCTACTTCGCAAGGGGGCTGATCTCCATTTGCTATGCTTAAATCCCAAACTAATTTCCTGCTCCAAAATACATCTCCAAAAGTAAATACGCATGAATGTGAGGCGAATTTTACTTTAGTTAGGTGAGTTAAAAACCAAAACCAAACCAAACAAAATAAAACCAAACAAAAACAAAACAAAACTCCTTCCTGGGAGTTTCCAGGCACTTTGCTATCTGTCACCCAACGAAGAAGCTCATAGCCAGAAAAGCAGAGTAATGGTTGCTGCATCTCCCTTTACCCTCCCACGTTCCCCTGGAAAAGATAACTTACCATCCTCAAAATATCTTTACACCTGAGATACTGAGATGTTGTAAGGCAAATATCTAAGCGTCTGTCATTGCTAATCTCATCTTAAAAGGGATCTTTTTAATTCTATTAACTTATGCCTAGGGATTTCCTTTTCTTTTTGGTCTATTAATAGTCACCAGAGCTGTTGATTTCTGCCCTGTGTTTTAAGTATTCTGCTGAGGGAGAAAACTGATCACTGGACTGCCTGGAGTAGACTATTTTTAGAAATAATATKAAATGAGGAAAAATAATGCTGTGGTTTTAATGGGATAATAATTGGCAAAAGTCTCTTTTAATTTCAAAAGCGTGAGTCATGCTCTGACTTACACAATGTAGCCGAGTTTCTAATGAGGGTGAAGAAGAGGAATCAGTTACAGTTACCATCCGAGTTGGATAAAATAAAATATAATAATTTTTCAAGTCATCCGAATGTCTCTCAGTATCACATTTGTTGCAATGTGAAGCTATCAGGGTGTTTGCCAGATAAAGTATTTTTGCTTGAAGCACTTGTGATCAGTCGAATGCCTTAGCGGGAGGAATGTTAACTGTTAGTTTTGCAGCAGCACAAAATGTGTGTTGAATCATTTTGCTGTAACTTTTGGAAAATAAACTGCAAGAGGTTTGAATTGAAGCAAGGGTCATAAGCGTGGCACATGCTTGCTTGAAGCAGAACTTTAAAACGCAGAACTTTAAAATACAGTTCATATTTGTTTCCTTAGGTGGTCAGTTAAGGAAGAACCCTGTGGGAAGATACATTTAAAAGACATTATTCTGCCTGTGACCTCTTCTTTAACTGACCAGAAGAAACAGCAGGATGTGGTTTTGCTTTTATACTTTCAATGTGCCTAAAGTAATTTGTACCAACCCATAGAGTTTATCTAATGCTAACAGAATAATGAGACCTAAACCCACTAACCTTGCTGCAAACAGCTACCTAGGAGAGACACAGGTGTTGGTTTTATGCCTTTAAATTGTCCTACCTGTTCTGTAATATTCAAATACTGTTAAATACATAGACTTCACTGCTTCTCCTTGCCTAAAGTCCTAATTATTTGGCTTTTTATTTTGCATTAACCTGCCTTAGGAAAACTAGCGTGTCTCTTCTTACAGTCCATTTAAGATTTAGCCCCTTTTGCATATATTTTTTTTCACCATATGAGTTCAAACCTGGGAAGAGAGCAACAAACAGCTCTTCCAGGACCTCCAGCCAGACTAATTCTGCCTTAGAGCTGCTTAAGAAATTGCTGCTCTAACTGTTGCTTTTCCCCTTTTTAATTCTGTGTTTTACGACACATTAGTCAAGGTCAGCACGGTTTTCATTAAGCTTACACATAAGACCCGGCTCTGTCTTCCAACGTAGCTGCTCTGCATGCAGAAGGAGCTGCAGATTGAGCTCAGGAAAAGCAGCATTACGGCTTGCTGCGTTTCAGCATTTGTTTACTAGCTGTTAGCTTTTATGTTCTTATTTTTGACTTGAGCAGTCACTCTGCATTTCGAAAATATGTGTTTATAAACAGCAGCACCAGAAACAACCGAGGTGGCTTTTAGGAACTCATATGTTCTCATCGTTGTGGTTGAAAATTGCCTTTCCAGCTGAAATGTGTGATAGGGCGGTGTATGTGATGGCCAGGGGACAGTTGACAGAGCCGTATTTCAGGAATACTGATATATTTGCTTTCTAAACACAGTGGACAGTGAGAGGATAATAAACACYGTGGCAAACGAACTCAGAAATGAAATAATAAGCGATAAATAACATTTTGTCATGTGAACCCGAGACCAGGATGACCTGAAAAAACAAAAGTGGAGGTCGTGGTTCACTTTAATAACCCTCTGTTTGGTGGAGGTTCCTTCCCAAAATGGGCACTTTCTTCCTCATTTCCTCCCAGGGAATTTCTTATTTCAGGATTTCCTCCAAAACATAAATGCAACGTTTTGCTTTACATGGGAGTGATGTGAAGGTAAAACCAGGGCAGTTTTTCAACATTTCCTCATTTGTCTGGCAGGGCAATCTGAGAGCCACAGACCTAAAAGATGCCGCTTGCCTCCTGATCCAGCTGCCCTAAAAAGTGATAATGGCAGAAAAGCCAGGATGTAGTTGCTTTGCAGAATACAACCATATTTATAGCCTATGATATTAAACAATAATTTAAAGATCAAAAGTAAAATCTTGTGACACATTATGACACATTCTTAWAATTAATGTAATATAAAAAAAATGCATAACAGCTGGTGAGGGGTCCAAGGCATCACTATGTGGGAGTGTGAGATACCACCATCTTTTCCTTTTATTTCARCCCCAAAAGTAAAAGACAGAGTAGCAATTTTTTGGTCAAGCCTTTCTTACTATTGTGCATATTCACCTGAAGCAGATCCTAACTGCTCTGACATCTGCACTTAAGCTCCAGGCTGGACTCACTAATCTGGACTTGCARAAATGCCCCGAGGTGTTCACATGCCCATCACTGCCAACGAATGTGAAAATTGGGTTCCCAGCACTTTGCACGGAGCAGTGCTGCAAAACTGAAATGAAAATAATGGAGGTGATTTGCTCTGAATCCTATTAAAGTCTGTAAGTATAATAAATTTTTCACTTTTGAGAATAAACAATACATGACATGACTTTTATTTTACTTCTGGGAAGGAATTTAACAGTTGAGTTATGTGGCAGCAGTTGTTAATGCTTCTTTTCACTGTGTATCACCTTTGATTTAGAAATACACGTTGAGGTAGCACTTCCTATACATTTTGTGTAGGCAATGGTACAATTCAAGAAGGATAGTGAAGCCAGGGGAAGCCCTTTAAAAAGGGCTTTTATTTTTCTGCATTTTATTTTTCTGACTAGAGATTCTTCAGTTCATCCCATTCCAAGCTCTTCAATACAGAAGAGCAYGCTTCTTGTTTTCTTTCTTCTTGAAAAATAAAACCTAAATCCCACARTTCAGGAGGTAATAATATATTTCAGAAGCTATAGTGAGTTGTACGCACATCTCGTGTTTGTGCCATGCTACACGTACTTCATTCGATGGGTTATTTCCCAAAAATACTGTTTTTAAAATGATTCGCTATAATCAGTGAGAATAAGAAAGGATTTCCCCCCTTGAAAAGCTTGAAAAACCTTCATCTCACCCCTGTGCYGGTGCTGTGGGAGGGAAATGGAAGTCTGCAGCCTGCAAATCTCAGCTTGCCCCCAAATCCCAATTTCCAGGCAGGTAAGGGGCCATGGAGGAGCGTGGGCATCTGCACCATGGCCCAAACAAGCTCGTCCCTGTCCTCACAAGCTGCACTGGTTCCTGYCTGCTTTTCTGCTTCACACTATTCTCCCAGTGGCTCCAGTCCTGCTTTCGGACCATGCCAGCCTGGATGCAGCAGGGTTGTCTTCTCCTCACCTCGCTGCCTGCTTAGCTGACCTTGCTCTCTCCTCCCCACCACCAGGTTCTTGTCACCTTATTTCAGGTTATCTGCCTCAATGTCCAACCATGGTTGTCTCGATATCCAAACMCTTCCTCATGCATCTCTTCCAAGTTTCTCTGCCATCGTTTCTCCAACTAAAAGRGGAATCTTGAATTTACCTTGCGAGCTCTGTCAAGTTTGTGTAGTAGCACCATCATCATTTGCTTACCTTCTTGCTTGWTTGAGAGTTTGAAAACTTGCATTTTTTTAATGTTCTAAGCTTGGGCCTGAAATAATCTTCATTTTTCAGGTTGGTGCTTTTTACTTTGTGATATTCAGTTAACTTACAGTGTGTCCTCTTTAATTTGACAAATCATCTAATCAAAAAAAAAAAAAAGGGGGGGAGATCTCAAGTACTTTTTCACTGGAAAAAAGGTGTCCAGTAAAGTACAGGTAAAAAAGAGAGTCCCTATATGCTGCTGAATACTTTTTTTTTCCCTCTTACAGTTACTTTCCTTGTGATTCAAAGAGTATGGGATAAGCTGGAGAATGACACACGGGCACTCAGTGCACTTCCAGGCTCCGTGCCAGGGATTAAAGGACTCAGAGTGAGATATAGAGAGGGCTGGAGATCTTTCTTTTCCATCCAGGGTGGATTACAGAACAATGAAGTTTGGAAGAGTTTTATTTTTGAAAGAAACGAGRCTTTCAGGTAACCATAAAACTTCAGCAGTTGGTGGCTTAGAAAGAAAGAAAAAGGTTTTGGAAAGTTGTGATGAAAGTGGCTTAATGAAGGTAGCAGAACTTTTTGAGGGCCCTRTTTGAGGGCCCAATATACACCCACACTCACACAGCTCAGATTTCCCACTACAGCAGCTATTTTAGCCCCATCTAGGCCTGGTGCAGACCAGTAAAGTGAGCAGATCTTGGTGCTCACCGTGATCTTGAAGGTGATCAGGCTGAYGGGGCATGTCCTCCCCTTAGTGATTCCTTAGTGACCCTTCCCAGTCACACTCTTGTCCCGTGTTTACCCAGAGTTGTCTCCAAGAGAACTTGCTCCAGGATTTTCCCTGGAAGAGCCTGTAATTCCTTGACTCATCCTTTTCCTTCTCACATTCCTTGAAGATGAGTGAATGGCTGTTTTTCTCCAGACCCTGGAGACCTCCCCTGGTCTCCACTGCCTATCAGAGACCATAACRAGTGGCCTCTTGTGGACCAGCACGGCCCAGCTCCTTCCAGGAACCCCTGACTCGACCCTCATCCACTGCTGGGAGCTCTTCTCCTCCTTGACCCCTCCACTGAGCTCAGGGGGCCTTGTTGGTGCCAACTGAGGGCCACAGTGCAGTGAATCCCCGGCCTGACCTGCGTCWGCTGCCACCAGTCACCTCCCGCTCGCGCGCTCTCAAGTTCCTGCTGTGTTTTAAGACTGGACTAAAAGTGTTTTAAGAGTCTAACATAAACGTGGCAAAAAATTTTTATGGGTAAACCCCATAAAAATATCAAAATACTGGTTTGGTTGTTGCTTGAATCTCCTAGAAAATCTGTGTCCTACTGCAAGATACTGCAGATTCATAATCTCATGACCAGTCCGAGGATCTGTTTTATCACCACGTAAATTTTTAATGACATTTTACTTTATATGAGCTAATCAAGCAAATTCCCACTCTGGAACAGAGTGCACTCGCCTTTCCCTCATCCTCYTGGCTGTGACTTCCCTCTCTGACCTTTGCTTGGAGCTGATTCAATTTGCTAACCCAATCACTAAGTTTTGCCAGGTCAGTTTTTTCCTTTCTTTCTTTTTCAYCTGTACAGCAACTTGGACTGACTCTGTAGAGGTTCTCAGGACTGCTGACACGGTGGAGAAGGCGAGAGAAGGGAAGAAAATGCCCCTGCTCAGGAGCAGTGAGTTGTTAGCTCAGCAAAGCTGTGACGGGCAACTGTGCCCTTAGTGTCCCACCTTGTTCCTACCACTTGTCTGCATTCAGAGGAGACCTACCRTAAGTAAAACAGTTGTAAATGATAAGTGTTTTCCACAACTACTTATACATACCATTAGTTCAGCCCTGTTRCCTGTTCTTCAGATCACAGATACCCGTTAATGGGCTGCTTGGGCAGAAAAGCTTCAGTGAGTTTGCTAMGTGTTGGGTCACAATTTTGCAGCGTGCTGATAACAGCAGTAGCCACGATCTAAAAATGCTCACTGTGTTTTAGAAGCTGCTGCATCATTTATTAAAATAAATAAGCGAAGTCTCCAGACTTTATGCTGTATTAGGCAACATTTGCCTGCACCAGGGAAAATCTTACTGAATTTTTCACAGCAGTCGCTCTGGACCTTGTCACTAGCTGCTTTTTCCTCCCTTTCTTTCCTTAGCTGTGGGAGCTGCTGTTCCTCAGCGCCSTCACACTTAGGAGGTACAAAGTCCAGGTCCTCCACCATGAACCCTAACACCAGGAGGGTCTTTCCAGCACACATCTTAAGCTTGGCCCTTGTCCTTTAAGTACTGGTGCATGTGAGCAAAGCTCTGCATAGTCTCCACTCACCTGGACAGGATGAGCTGCTTCTGCCTTCCTGCTTCTTCTGTAAAACTGTGAATCTATAAGAAAATCTATTTCTTCTGCATTCACTTTTTKGTAAGATACCCTTATCCCCACTGAACAGTTGTGTTAGTGCTACAAGCTACATGCTGCTACATCGAACGCTATGACAAAAGCTTGACGATACGAAGATTTTAAAACACACTTTAATCCATATGTGAAAACAGGAGCCAGAATTGCTAGCGTACCATTGCTTGGGTCTTGCTTGGAAATAATTTCCCTAGCACAGGTATTTTCCCCCGGCTGGGGACTGCGGCTGGATGCGGTCGGAAGGAGCCGCAGGGCTGGAGAGGGGCTCCGGCACCGCTCCCCTGCCCAGGACCCACGCTGGCTCCCAGAGATGCCCAAATAACAAATTGCTCTGAACTAATTAGAAGCTCCTGCCATCTAGTGACAGGCCGCGCTATCTAAAGGCTCCGTGCATCCCTTCAGCCGGGAACATCCCTGTGGACTGCGCCCGACCGCTCAGCCCGCTGTCCCAGCAGTAACTTTCCTTGCTGCCAACCCTTTGGCACCTCAGCAGTATTTATCTGCCACGRCTGCAGGCAGAAATTCAAATTCACAATATTTCCTTTTCCTTTTTTTCCTCTTTTTTTTTTTTTTTTAATCATCAGCATCTGGAAAATAACCATCTCTCTGTAGCATTTTTAGCCTTCGCCCGCCTTGCTATTTGCTTTAAAATGTCAGTTCTTCTGGGAGAGCTCCTGACTGACAGGTACCAATATGATACTAATAATATAAAACCATGGCTACAGCATGTTATTCTTTCCCTCATGATATGTTCAAATAAGAGATCAGATGACAGGCAGTTCTGGATGATCACCCACTCTCCACTTACAGCGTTTTCTTCCCTGTGATGATTTCTCTGGCACACTGAGCCACACTTGTTTGAAAACTAGATATATCTTAGAATAATTTCCCATCTCTGATTTTAATATTTTCTTTTGCCAGTTTGGGGCTGCAAAATCAATCATGTCAGCATCAAGATTGTTTCTTGGATGACAGGTTGGGATATGAAGCAACTAATTCCCTCCTTGGAGATATTTCTTGTTTGGCAAGAAATCTTGTTTTGCTGCCTCTGGAAAAGAGGGACTTTGAGTCCTGCTTTGTGTTATATATATAAAAAAAAAAGACACTCTCCCACCAAAGAGTCTATGCCAAGATTTTATGGCTTGTAGAGTAAAACTACTAGGAAAAAGTACTTTTTGTTTTGATAGTCTTTTTAAATAATCCCCGTATTTATCATTATTGTTTTTATAGTTTCTCGGTGACTTTATCTTGATTTCCTAAATGCATTTGGCTGCTAAAAACAGACTCATGGAAACGACCTCACAGAGGTCCCGCTGACGGTTCATATGAGATATACAAACATCTCTTGGCTGTGGCACATGCTGGGGAAGAGGTTTCAAACACCCTGTTCTCAACCAGCCTCGTGGGGCTGCGCCCAGCCATGGTGACGGTGCCGGGCGCTTCATCTCGCTGTGCCTAGAGCAATGGCCTGACATGCAGGGGCAGAGCTTGGTGGAGTGCCCACATATGTGTGCGTATGTATAAATACATACATATGTGTGTATACACACACACCATATACTTAATTAAAATGGTTGCGTGACATGCTTGAGATGGGGAAGAACAAGGTGCCCTGCTCAGAAGGGTGTATCTACAACCAGCCCCAGGTGGCTTGTTTCCTCTGTGCTAATATATAATTTGTATTTCAAAGAAATTAGCTCCTTATTCTCAAATTCAGGCCTAATTTGGGCTGGCGAAAAGGGAAAGCAGCTTTTCTCATTAAAATGGTATAGCCACCTAATTGAATGTGGTTGAGGAACCATCGCGTTGAGGCACATCCTGCCTTAAACCACACTGCTTTATTCATCACCTCTCCCACCGTGGTAATGCACCTGCCAATACGAGGTAGGAGTCTGTAAATTGTGAGGAATGGGGCCCTTTTAAAAGCTTCATTTTGGAACTGTGGAAACTAAAGAAGAAGCTGGAAGTGGATTATACCAGCTTCAGATTGAACAGAGATACTGCGATAGCGAAAACCTGCAAATTTAGGCACTTGCTTGGGGGGAACCCAAGTGGGTGACTCAGGTCAATGACATAGGAGGAACTCACGAAAGAGCAGAGATTTGTTCATGGCCAAAAACCCCATGTCACCTTCACCCTGTTATTCCAGTTAATTTTGCTAGCTGGATTTCCAAGAAGAAATTACAGCTAAACCTCTGATTGTCTATATTGTGTGCATTTTGATACACCTTTGGCATAGGAGTGCCTGACAGTGGGATGCAATCTGTTGCACTTGAATTTAAGCAGTTTGCTGCTCTGAACATGAAGCTGCTAGGATTTTGTTCCCGCTGATCCAACACTCTGCCTGAAAACTGTCCAAATAATGAAAAATAAAGGAGTCCGCATCACATCTGTGTTCAGGCACTTGCATTAAAAAGGGGTACCAAAATGAGGCAAGCATTTTAACCTCCATCTTTTGCTGAATGAAAGATCCAAAGAAAGCATCTGGAATTAGAAACAAATACTAATTTCTGGAGAATTGTATTGCATATGTTATTATTGCTTGATTTTCCAAGAGCTGACCCTGCTCTTTGTGAGTTCTCACTGCGAGTCTGGGAAACACGAAGCGCTTTGCAAACAGCAGTGGCCCCACAACAGATAGTTTTATGGCACTGTTAAGGTTGCTATTTCGGAAAATGAATACTAAGAAGGAATAAAAAATACCTCTTGTCCGGTTCCTGGAGGGGATGAAATTGCAGTTTCCCTGGGTAAAATAGCAGGCGGCAGCCACAACATATTGCAAGTGCTGAGCCTTGGAACAGCATCTTCTGGCCTGCTCCAAAGCAGTTTATCAATCCTAGTGCTGCTGTCTCCACACGCTTGCGAGTTCACACCATAAAGCTCAGCASCTGAGAAAAAGACTAATGAATTTTGGGGGGTTAATCTCTCTCRCACACCGCTAAAATAGCATCAGCTGCCTGCCTTGGGTCCCAGCCTTTAACCCTGAGCAGCATCGTGTCTCCAGACAGCTTGCACATGGCCTGCCAGGCTCCCCTTCACCGGCTTAAAAGTTAACATTTTTACATGCTTGCATTGCTATAAGCAAGAAATCACATTGTCCATAACAGAAAAGAGGGGTATTTTAGGTGCTCCCAAAAAGTTGTGGATATTCACGTGATTGCAGCTCCTGCAAGGCTGCTGCTCCCTGAGCATCCCAGTGGGTGTGATTTCCACCAGCTCCTTTCTCCAAGGTCCCGGTGTTGTGGTTCTTCTCCCAGAACAGCAGATTTCAGGTCATCCGGAGTATGTGAAGCTGCTGCTGCACCGAGCTGTGTGCTCAGTCTGCTCAGCCTCTCCCTCAGGAAAGTCTTTCTTACCTCTTGGTAGCCCTTAGAAAGGAAAGTTGCAGAAAATAAAGTGTTGAAGATGATARCTCTATAATCATGGTGAAAAGTTCATGGTTATTTTTCAAATCAACAGAGAAATGTTTAATAAGTCCAGGTCACCTGTGCAGTGAGACAGATTTTTTTTTAACAATTCTAATTAGTAAGCTGTCATCTTTTTTTTCACCCATAGATTGACCAATATTCTTTTGCTGGGCTGCTAAAAAAGTGTCCTTTTTAATCCTGCAAATGAATGCATATGAATAGCATAATCATCCAAGCTTCTAACAACAGAGTATTACAAATATGAAATCAGAAGTGCTCCAAATACCRGTTTATTCTTGCAGCACTAATCAGAGAAGATTGTATTAAAAATTAACCAAAGAGAGAAACGCCTGCAAGCTTAAATGAAAAATAAAAGTGGCACCTTATACTCAAAAGAAAAAAATCCATGCACGCACACATGCACTTGATAATTTCTCCAAGTTCTTTTGTACTGTGAATATCAATTGCTTTTGTAAGGCAGAGAATCACAGGGGTGGTCTGAAAGTGGAGAAACAGGCTAGTGTGTGCAGAGCACAGGGATGGGATGGGATGGGATGGGATGGGATGGGATGGGATGGGATGGGATGGGATGGCATGGGATGGCATGGGATGGCATGGGATGGCATGGGATGGCATGGGATGGGGTGGGAGAAATGAGGCACAGGCTACCACAGGAGACTAGGGCTGTGCACAACTTACCCAAAAGTTCACATGAAAAGTACAGAGAATGGTCTAAAACATAAGGGCAGGAGAATAGCCAGGGAATATAGGTACTTAATATACCTTAAGCATCCCCTACATGCTTAATTCGGATGCAATGAAGAGCTATAAGCCATAGGAGAGAGAGTAAGGTATGTAAGTGAATGTGTAGGAATGAGCTCAGGCGGATCCTAGGAGGAGGAAGGATAAAGTACCACATCATATCCCTCCCAGTGCCCACATCTTGCTTCACGCTCCCTTCTCCCAGTCCAAAGCATCACCCTTAGCACGCAGAGGTGCAAGGACCTGCAACAGAGGTGCAACAAGGGGCAGGCACCTGAAAGAGACTGGCCATGTCACCTGTTCTGTGATTGCTGATCCTGTTTCTGTAATAATATCCTTTTTTTTTTTTTTTTTCTTTTTTTGCTGTAATAATTGGACCTGGCACAATACTAATTCATTGATTAGGTTGTTAAGAATTTTGTGCTACTAGTAATCAATTCTTGGGTTTACTTATAGCTCTGCCCATAGTGAGACACTACAGTCTCAAAAACCAGGGATGGCAGTGATATTGGGAGAGGAGGGATTGCTGAAGGAAGCATTAGCAAGCAATAGAGAGGGAAATTACAGGTAGAGGGAATAGAGAGGGAAGTTATAGGTAAATCCTCCCTTTACGAAAGGGRGATATGGGCATACAAATATGTATATAATTGAAATGTATACATATAATTTAATTGCATGGATTAACATTATTGAATCTCGAGAGATTGAGAATCAGTCAACCCAAACCAAGTGACATCCTGAAATATTTTATTATTAGTGCTTGGTTTCAGGTAAGAGCCAGCAATAAACCTGTTCACAAGTTTGCACCATGTATTCTTTTACTCTGCAGACTCATATAAAATGTATTTTCATTCAATATCTACAAAAAGAGAGAAAGAGGAGAGTTTTAGATGCCATTGATGTAAAGAGCCGTTTACTAGCTAGTGTAGGACAGTCACTGACAGCAGAATTCATGGATATGCTGGTCTATACACCAGAATATGGCAAATTCCTGCTGGCATCTGATAAGACTCTGCAACTTGGGGATCACAGGGGAAATCTCATGATCTTCATGATGTCTTTAGATGTGTTTAGACATCTTCAGCTTCTGCAAAGTTATGGAAAGAGGAAACCATTGGTGAGTAGCATCATCGCATCACAGTTTTGTACAATTTCTCTTTAAAATACCCAACTTTGCCACATCACCCCTGTTTTTACGAGAGGTGGCCTTTACTCCTTGAGCAGCTGTGTTAAAAGTATAGAGAAATATTCTGCATCCAGATTGTGATGGGAGAAATCAAGGTAGTGGTAAATACCCTACAAAGCATAATGAAATGAGATGAGGTGGATACTGCAGCAGATAAATTAAGTTTGGTGGTAAAAAAGCTGATGCAACATCTTCTGTGTCCCCCAAACTACCTTGCTAATACTCATGGGCAGAGCTATTTCAGATTCAGTTTTGGAGTAGAACAGTTTAGTACGGTATATATTATATTTAGCTGCTGTTTTCTTTTTCATACTGAATCTTTGATACGAGATCTTAGATACTGTCAGTGCTGTAAAATTTGATGTGCCTGAAATATGTGCTATCGATATATTATTGGCTTGAGGGAGAAGAACAAAGGGAGGAAGAAGAATAAAAAAAGGAAATTTCATTTCTTGGAAATAAACTTTAAAAMGCCTTCCACAATGAGAAAATTAGGAGGGCTCTAAAATATTTTTTATAAACCKTGATGGATTTTCATTTTGTTTGCTGGTGTTTGTTTGCTACTGGCTAAGTGGGCAGCCTCTCTGGTTACAGTGCCCATCGTACTGCTGCTTTTCCCTGTTTCAAACACAGTTTAATATGGGAAATAACAAAACAGGTTAAGTCCTTCAGGAGAGGTGACAGCAGGGAGAGCTGTGACCCACAGAACTACAAAGGTTTGGGTTAAATTGTTGTTTGCCAGGGAAATTTACTTAAAATATATTTTCTCTAAACTATAGTAATACTAAGATCAATAGGATTCTATTTTGAAACCAAAGAAAATGATATTTTTTAAATGAGGAGGCCAACTTAATATATTTGGCCTAGTGGGTATCCATAATACCAAGATTTAGAGTGATAGGCTGAAATGATGTAGAGAGTTGTGTGYGTAAACTGAAGTACCACAAAATCAACTAGAAATTTGGAGAATATTTAGACTAGGGTATCGTTTGTAAGGAATATGTGCAATCTATATTTAACTAATCCTTAAATGATCCTTACAGTTGTCTCTGTCATATGGAAATAGAGGCGAGGGGGGGCGGGGGGAAGGAAGGGATGGATTATGTCCTACTTCTTCCTTTGTTTCCATGGCTGCCGACTTTGATATCCATTTAGCATTCAGTAAATATTCAGATGGAAAATTGACTGGGATGAAGAGATAATGTTATGTTCATAAGTGCTTAGAGGGTTTTGTGCTGGCAAGCCGCAGTAGGATTTCTCAGAGACTTTTAACGCAGCCACCCCCATAATATCTTTACATTACAGCCTATTAAAAGACGAGGCTATTAACAATAATCTAATTCAGACATCTAATTGTGGTAATAAGTGCACGAGATGCATTTCTTGGAATCTGGGAAAGTGGTGATCGGGATCAGTAATGCAGGCACCCAAGGGACTCTTTATATGCAGACTCTTTAGAGTCTGTAGACTCTTTAGATATAGAGTAAGAATATATGTCTGCAATGGCAAAGGATCCTATATGGGGATGGAAATGGTAGGAGAGAAGGRAGGCTACGCCGAAATGCAGGAGCAATGACAGGTAAGGACAGACTGTGACAAGTGTTTGAGAATAAGCTTCACGCACAGGGCTTTAGCTAAGAAGTATTTCAGTCCTGGATGACCACGTGGGATAATAGCAAAATAAGACTGAGATGTTAATYCTACGGACACTGAGAGGTCCATAAGCTGTATTCCCAACCCTGCTGATTATAGGGCATGCAAGGGGTTGGAAAATGGTCCAAAAAGCGTGCAAATGGAACAGGCAMCTAATAATAAAACACCTAAAAATATCTAGTTTGTTCAAGATAAAACTAATTGATTATTTGATTAATTGATTAATTGAGTTGTTTAATCTACAGAACTCTGCAAAAGGGAAATAATAGACAGAAGACCTCTTAGCAGAAGCCTATTGACCAAAGTCTGGAGGATTAAGCCCAGCAAAACCCCTAGAAAAAGCACCTAATGCAGGTATCTAACAGGAGTGGGAGCCTGTTTAACCAGAACCTCAGGGGACAGCATATGCACGAAGACGAGGTACAATCTGGGGTTTCAGCCCGGTTTTTGTGGCATTCCTGGGGCCCTCAATATTACTAGTAACACGTCAGGGACACATGGGCAATAAATGTYGCTCTTGCTTTGACACGGCAGCATTAACAGGGCTTGCTCTGCCCTGTTTGTTCTCCAGCTTTTCAGATCTGTTTTAATTATACAACCCCCAGATCACCAAGGATGTGTTGCTAATACTATGGATTGGTTGAATCATATATTTTAAAGGCAGTTTAATTTAGTGCAAGCCAAATTTAAGCTTTAAAAAGATAGAGAGCTTGAATAAACCTGCTTTAATGCTTTAGTGCCTGCTGCCTTGAGACATTTCATTAGCAGTCACTTCATGCTGCACTTGAAACAGCAGCCATACAAAGTAGCTGAACAGTTCTGTAACCTAGAATGCAGTTGTGGTTTTTATAGTTCTTCTCTAAGTATTCCTAGGATGTTTAGTAAGAACTTCCATATATTAAGAATATTGGAGATGATATATTTGATATTCTTATTTTTTTTAACTAAACACTCTAAATTTTTCCTGGACCAAATTTGAATAGAAATTGCCCCCACTTTGAAGAATGGCTATGTCATTAACCTGTAATCAGCCACTGACATACTCATTTGTTCAAGAGACCAGATGTTGGTTRGGTAATTTTCATGAAATTAAGAAATTAAACCTATAACCATATGCACTCTTTAATTTGGTGCAGAGGGGAATTAGAAGTAAATCCAGAGTGCAGTACTTAATAAAGAGATGACATTCACATAACCTGAATGTCTTCCACAAATGAAACTCACATATAAATAGAAAATTCATATATAGCAAAATTTTTAATACGCTCTTTCAAATAACTTTATTACTTCTTAGACTGATCCTGGCAGCGGATCCTGGCTCCTTCTTCTTCTTCCTATGACTGTATTTTAAACATATATATATATGGTATAGATAGTAAATGCAAGAATGGAAAAATTTATGTTGTCTGCTCAAGGTAAGTGAACCAAGTATTCATTCTCAAGTTGCTCTTTTGGTTCTTGCTATTTTATTGCTCTGAGCTGCAAAAATAATCCTTGTGACAATTTTGCAATTGAAACTCTAATATTTATATCATATATTTGAATCCCTTATGTTTTTGCTGATTTTTCTTTGACCTTATGTGGTAAGTATCTTTAAAAGCTTTGCTTCTTACATACATGAAGATGCTATTCATGGTAGAGTCCTCCGTTTAAACAGCAGCTGCTGAACCTTCTTGGAAATTGGATCTGCATCGGTTCCTCCATCCCTAGAGTGSAGCACAACAGCCCTTAAACACCTCACTGAAAATAGAAGCCTAGTTTAACACAGGAAGTTATTAATCATGTGCTGCAGAGAGAATTCCAGAAAGCAAATCCGTAATTGCCCAAGTTGGGATTTAGCCAGGACACAAGGTTAATAAGCTAATTCCTCCTCGGGGTATTTAATACCGTGTATCATCAGTGCTTGGCTTTGCAGCCTAGCTGAAAGATGGCATCAGACAACACGAGTTCCTTAGTATTTCAGACAGAATTGCCCTCGTCAGCTACTAAGGCCAACAGGAGAGGGCTTCTGTCCAAGTACTCAGCAAAGTCACCTCATATAACTCAAGGAAACTTACATATTGTCCCAAATAGACCACGTCCACATGGTCACCCTGCATTCTGGCCACTCTCAGGATATTACTCTTAACGGAAATTTTTAATTTTTGTGACTTTTCAAAGTCAGGGGATGCCTCTTTCTCAGCTTTTTTTTTTTGATGATCTACTGACAGCTCACATTTATTTTCCTTGTGAATCAGTACTCTGCACATTCTGCTGCTTTTCTTTTACTTTGGTGGCCTCCTGCAGCAATGAATTCCACAGAAGGATGGAAGATTTTTATAAAACTCCTTCCCGTTTGATTTATACTTCATAAATCAAGTGCTTCTTTCATCAGTTTCCTTTCATTTCCTCATTTGACTAATTTCAAAGCACGCTGTGTGGAGATGGACAGAAGTACTACTGCAAAGTACAGAATCGTACTTTGATAGAAGTTGTAAAAAGACATTCTAAAATAGAAAAAAAACCCCAAAAAAACCAAAAAAAATCAAAAAAACCCCAAAAAATGATAATGATGAACATGCTGTTCCCACTGAATAACTTCTGTCTCACTGGATGGGACACAACTCACAGCTGAAAAGCAGAGGAAGGAAACTGCACTTAAATGTTTAAACTTAGAGTTTAAATGCCAACATTGCAAAACCAGATAATATCTGACAATTATTGCAAGGTTCCTTGACCAGAGATTTTGGTGAGTTCTGAGATCAGGGCTAACAGCCATGACTGATAGCAGTAGCAAGCACAAGGAAGGACAAATAGCCTGCTCTCATTGCACCTGTGTCCTTGAAGAGGATTATAACCTAAGTTTACAAATTACTGGTCATGGCCCAAGCTATATAAAGTGGGAATACCATTTTGTGCCAGCTCACTGTCAAGGCAAGGACACAGCCCACCTTGGTACCTTGTCTCTTAAGGCAAGCAAGAAGGGGCAAGGTCATGGATCTGTCCATAACACATGGGGCAGTGGAGCTGTGCCTGCCCAACGCTGAGGATGCTTCCAGCACGTAGACATGAGGCAGTGACTCCTCCCCACGAGGCTCTGAGGATTGAAAAGAAGGTTGCAGATTCGTTTGTGTGTTTTTTTAAGAGATGGTGGAAGTCATAATTCTCCTGAGTTTATAATTCACAGCTCCTATATCTCAATTGCAAGGCTAGCACAGCAACTAGCAATGCTTTTTTTTTTTCCCCCCCTCAAAATTATACAATTTATATTTGTCAAATATGACAGAAGCATTTCCTGTTTGTCAACATTCATTAATGCAAAGTTGATGGTAAACTCTAATTGTTTCCTTAAGTATTGTTAGGATACATCTGAAAAAAAAAGAGTAAGTAGCCATAATGTCCCGACATTTGAGACTCTTTTGATCCAGGCATCGAGAGTAGCTGAGATTTGGGCATTTTTTACTGGAGAACATGCAGAATGGTGTAGTCCTGTATCTGTTTTTTAATGGAGACCAAATTATTAAAGTTTTTTTTGTCATTATTGATATTTTAACAGGTTTATAAGAAACAAGAGTGAAAAAGGAACGAATTTGCTAGCTGGTCCCGCTTGGACCAGCACCATAGACCYGGGGTGCTCACATTCAACCACTCAACATGTGAGGTCCTGGTTGGTTGCCCAAGTCCTGCTCTTAACTGTCCCACTGCGGGGTCACACACGTGCCAGATATTCGATGTCTGCATATAGATTTTCCCCATGAGGCTCTAGTTGTCTTTACTATTTATTGCTTTATAGCTTAGAGGGTTGGCATAAGCCACCCATGGCCTCATTTGTCAAGCCGCCCCTGGGCACTCTCTGTGACCTTCCTTGTATCTGAAACCATTTATCTGTTGCTACTGGGGCTACTATCACATTTAAATGTTGTGTCATGCCAGTAGGCAAATTCAAACTTTTAAGAGCACTGGATCTTTTCAACCAAATGGAAATAGAAATAAGGATAATTGCAAGAATGTCCATGGACAAATTTTTCAGCATGTCTTATAGCCCATCTCTGCATGACTGAGGTTGTTAGTTGGCTTTCTTATAACCAGACATTACAACCAAGAGATAGTATCCACCAATTAAATATATTTTCTGGGTAGATTTAGTCATTTCCTCTCCCTGAAAATAATGAAGCGTGTAGAATTSTATCTTCTCCTTACCTACATTTTTTGTTTCCATTTTAATCACTCCAATAAGTATAAATCAAAACTTATCCAATAAGTTTTGCTGACCCTTTTCTTCTGTATTCCTACCAGTTTACCCAGGTACCCAGCCTCTTGTGGAGGCAACTGCTTTGTTACYAGGTGAAGAATAGTTTTGGAAATGAATCATATATGGAAAAGAACACATAAATCTGAATCTTGCTATGGAAGGTTACAGGCTGCGTGAAAACACAACCTAGTTTATGTGATCTTTATTAGTGCTTTTTTCTGCTGGCTGTGTACTACAGCACAATGTCAGATCTTGGGAGTGAGAGCAGTTTCCCACTGGGCTGAAAACGTTACTTCTAAAGAAKGGAAACGTTTTTCTAGCTCTCTCGCGAAACAGTTTAAAAAATAAAAGGGCTTTTGATTTTAACTTGCTTGGGCAAAGGGAATGGCGTGAGAATACGTAACTCGTCACAAACGGTAACAGAACTAAGTGCAGAAGTCGCCGATTTGGTGCTTGGGAGGACAGAAGTCCAAGCTTAGGGACATCAGAAATTCAAGTATGGGAAGAATAGGCAAAATTTGCGCAGGTAAAGAATAGTTTCTGTAGCTTTATTCAAGACATAATCGCGGAGGAAAAATTACATTTCCAAATATGATGAAAAGCCATATGAAAAGGACATTACATGCCCAAGTATTTAAGGTAAATTGGATGGAACTGGTTAAGAAAAGCTCCAAGTGTATGGAAGCACTTTAGTCATCTTTAGTCATCACAAGTTCCAAACCCATGGGTAGAGGAACCCATTTTTCTAGTGGAACATTTCCACTCCTTAGCCTTTGATTCTCATTTAGAGACAATAAGAAAAAATAAATAAATAAATAAAAAATATACAAAGATCAATGAAGAACAATTCACACTTCTTTCAGTGATCTCTGGACTTTTGATACCTTTTAGAAATATTTTGAGAAATAGTCACTGGTTCTTCAGTATTCTTAGATAACATTTTAATTGAGAACAGAACAATAATTATCACTTCCTCATGCAACTCCTGACATCTAATCTTWCCCTTATATTTTTAGTAATTTTCATGAAGAAAACAGATTTTTTTATATAGCTTTAGCATAATAAAATAAAAAGCACTGCTGCAAAAGTACTTTCTAAAGTGGGTGGAAATAAGGCATGAAAGATCTTCAGATTTAGCAAAAAGGCGATTTCTTGTGAATCATCAAATTAGTAAAAGTTTCCAGAGCCACAAATGGAAGCAGCAATATGATCAAAATAGTCACCAGAATTAGTAATTCAGGTAGTCAGCTCTGCTGATATATTTTATTAAAAAGAGGGATGGAATCACGTGGCTGGTAGCAACTCAGAGGAGAGCTAATAAAGTTATCTGGATTTATGACAATGCCATTGGCAGCAATAATCCATGCCAGCCTTTTCCATGCTTAAATTTTGTTTCTTTGAACCCCTTCTCTGAAATGGYAAGGTGAAAATATTTCTGAGTAGGGTAATACAATGCAGCTGGATGTCAGAGCCCTTTTTTACCTGCCACAGTCAAAACCCAGTTGTGAATTTTACTCACATCTATTMTTTCTTTCTTTATATATCAAAGTATAAGAAAGTGTGGTAACAAAAAGGGAATGGCTTCTTTAGACTTCATCTGAAGACCACTTTCCTTTTAATAAGGTACCACCTGTGTCAAGTAAAGGTAGTCTAAAGGTTCATGGGGGATAAAAGTTTTCTGATCAATATASTTTTATTAGTACCTTACCACAGTCTAAGTATTAACTCCATTAACTAGCACAGTCAAATTGTATTAACGCTCTTAAATGATAAGAAATCCTTAACTTCAAAGATACAATTACTCCTTTTTTCTATTACATCCATTCATTCCCRTTTCTTTTACACCTAGTCCATCGTTCTTCACACCAGTGAGAGTTACATGTACAGTCTGAACAAATTAGATCTTAACAGTTTGCCCAACAATATTTTAATTTGACAGAATTCTTATTGGAACAACTGATCGCTACCGACAAAATTTTCATTAAAAAYACTTGCATAGACGTTAAATGATGAGAGCTGACATGTGGTTGCCCTCCTCCCTCCCCCTGKTCCAGCTGCTCTTCATAGAAGTGCTTAGTTATATCTTTAAATAAAAGAAGTGGCCCCAAAGAGTTGTCATAGACACAGGCAGACAGCAGCTAAAAAATCTGTTCCAAGTAGATGTCATCTGGTTCTTAGTACAGGTTCATGAACAGTGTATCGGGCATTACTYGAAATCAGTTGAAGTCCTCTTTTAAATTCAGTTGTCCTTGGATTATGCCCATATTTCATGTGGGCTGTGCAAAAAACACCTATAGGCAGTGCCATGTTGCTTAGAATTTATAAATACGGTTACTCTAACAGAAATGCTGTGGCCCTATTTATGTGCTTTAGAGGAACCAAATTCGTAAGCTCTAAGGAACATGGCATTCTATATGCTTGTCCTTGAACATATATAAATATAGACATAAGTGCACACATATATGTTGCKCTCTGAAACGAGGAGTTTGCAATACATGGACAAAGACATCAGGAAAAGGACAGTAAACGTGAAGTACMTTCCCTAAAGAAAGCTTCTTAGTGAAAATGCAATTTCCTTTATTGTTTTTAAGGTGCTGAAATTTAAGAYGTAATAAAACACGAATACCAATTTGGAAGCATTAGTCGCTCCTGGCAACCTTGAGAATGCATTATGCTTTATTTTTCCTCTCCATCATATCTGCAAAAAGTGAGCAAGGGAATGAGGAACAGCACGTGCTTACTGAACCGATATACAGATCTGACCTCCTTTTCCCCTTCTCAGTAACAATAAATTATCATTAAAATTACGGCTGTAGGTATAGCGCTRTTATGCGGCGCATCTCAGATCAGTACCAAATCCACCCTTATGCCACCCTTTGACATTATGAAGCAGTGTGGTTTAGCCCCAAGCCAACTGAGTGTATTTCCCAGAGGAGAGTTCTGTTTGCATTTCGAAAGCCTTGCATAAAGATTACCAAATTAATAAGATATTTTTAACATAAATCAGCATCAATTTAAAAAAAAAAAAAAAATCAGATCCCCTTAAGCAGAAAGGAGTAAACTCCATAAAGTGGAAAGAAAGTAAAGGGAGGATTCTATAGCAGAGTTGGGAAGGGGKTTCAGCTGTACTTGTAGAGTTTGCCTGTTATTTTCCTTAATGCAGATCATTTTTATTCTCCTGTTATTTTCTCTTGCAGCATGCAAAGCCACAGGACTTCTTTTATGTCCATAAATCTGGAGTAACATTTAGGCACAGCGAGCTTTAAGTAGGGTGAGCCCCTGACCAGTGTCTCTTGCAATATCCAGGGATCAAGTTGTGGGGGTTTTTCATTTGATATTCAGCAAAAACAACTAAAGGGAAGGCAGCGAAAACTTGTTTTTATCTAAAATKTCACATCTGAAAAGCTGCCTCTTTAAATAAAAAAAAAGAACACATAGAAATGAGTGTACGGCAGATTAAACCAAAATAGCAACATTTAAATTATACAGGAATGTGGACATTTGTGGAATGAGCAAGTATTTACAGTGTATATTAGGATAATTGCTGGATACCACAATCCTCTCGCACATTATTTATTTCAAAACATTTTCCACCAGCAGCCAAGCTGAAAAAATAGTTGCAAGACTTTGACTGCCAAGATTTAATTTTATTGCCAGGTTTTCACAAAGACCATATTAACTACATTTATTTGYATATATTCTTTGACAGTGTTTTACACCTTTACAGAGTTCTGCACAAGAAAGGTTTGCCAAACGATTAGAATTTCCCCCGAAGGAGTTTCTGAAGAAATAAGTTAAAAATGCTGCTTCATGGCAGCACACAGTCCTAAGAGTGGGTAACTGTGAGGAGTCAGGGAGCACGGAGATCTCCGAAGCAGCAATTGGACCAAGGCGAGCAGAGCATTCATTAACAGAGTAAGTAAAATAACCTCCTAGTAACGTATTAAACTTGGAATAACTCGAGTGAGTTTTTTTTTTTTTTTTTTAACATGCTCCTGATGCTTTTTCATCTGGACAGATAGAAGCAGACGCATCGATATCCCACAAAGATTTCTCTCAAGCAAATTAGCTGATGAGACAGAACTGATCAGCATAAATCCTGGGGGAAGCATCATTCTTATAACACTTCCAATAAAACTTTGCAGGCCCGAGGAGCTTGGAATCTTAAAATTGTACTCTTTTTTTATTTAAAGCAAGTTTCTGAATTTATTAAACGTTTATCAAATACTAATTTATATGGGAGAAAGAGAGATGGAAAAATACTGCAATAGCAAAAGAAACACTATTCCTAGGCATTCCTGTATAACCATGGCAATGAGCTCTCTCATCTCGCCATCATTCCACTCTTTTCACTGTGTTCTCCAGGGAAACGGAAAAAAAAAAATTAATCAGGTGCTGAGCTGTTAAATTGCAGGACTTCTGCTCATCTAATTTGCAGCAGTTTAAATAATGGCAAAGTGCTCTAAAGTCAGTAGGATACTAAAACAACTAATAATCTAAACTTCCTTCAAATTATCATTTTAGTGGCTGCTAACAGCTGGTCTGTTCTTCTGCCTGCCCTTTTTTTGGTTTTCTCRGTGGATTTTGCTGTGCGTCCTCACGGTGACCCCCAAAGCTGCTCCCCAGGTGACCTGTCACACGTACAATGCGGAGGATCCTTCTGGAGACGCCTCTGGAAAGCCACCTCTGACCCTGGAAAATGGTACCATGAAATGGTGCAAATGAGCAGGGTCCTAGTTCTTACTAAGAGAAGGCAGAAGTGGAAATGCAATTCCTTTCATTCCTGTACAGGTCCAGGATAGCTTGTAYGTCTGGAACTCTCATGAGGGCCTGCTCAATGGCAACCTTCCCAAGAGTTCACCYGATTTAGCAATGGGCCCTATTCCAGCCTGCAAGTGACCTACAATATGCTTACTCRTGTCTTAATATCAATAACAGCTTTTTTTTTTCTTTATTTGACCGGTTATTTGGATATTTGCCTAATTGCAATAATCAAAGAATCACATAGGCTAGAAATCAGAGCAACGATCATTCATCTTCATTCCCATAACAACGCCAACGTGTTTAGCCGAGTATCTCTGAGTTCATTAGTGCTGTGCTTCCGACTGGATTTGCAGGGTGCTCATTATTTTTAGTACAATGTCTCCCAGATATTATAAAGCAAATGTTGGTACTATACATACACAAAATATGGGAAAAGGAAGAGAAGATTTCAAGGGAAGCTGTTCTGAAGCTGCTTACATACGTAATTCTTTGTCCTTGGTCAGGAAGTACCATTTAAAGTACCTGCTGACATAAAGTACCTTTATGTGTGTGCATGCTCTAAATAGGTAGTGCTAACGAGAGAAACCAATGGAAGAACTGAACAGGAATTTGGAGATGGTAACAGTGAGAGCACTAGGTGGGTCACACTGGGTCCGTATGAAAAGAAGACCCTGAGAAAAGTGTGAGATTTTCACTATGCTGCAAGACTGGGGAATGTCTCAGTCTGCCATGTGGGGCAGAGAGAGGAGAAAGTTGAAGGGAGGTTTAAGTCAAACCTTTCAGATGTCCCATAGACCGAAGGGGAAAGTGTAGTTAAAAGTAATAAAAAGCTCTTGGGTAAGGAAAGCATGTAATGASCTGTTCTTGGCTGATTATAATTAAGATGGACCAAAAAAAAAAGCCTAATTTCACGTAGGATGCTTTTCAAGTACTATTCGTGCTGGAGGTCACGGGTTAGACTAGTTAAAGGGGAGTGCACTGATCCAGCATTTGAGCTTTCGACATAACGTGAATACGCTGCAACTTGTGACAAACAATATTGCCTTGAGTCTTTCACACAAAAATAACTTCTCGCTTTATTTCAGAATGACATATCTCAGTTAAGCATATTTTCAGGTAAACCATTAACAAGGATGAAAAAGTGGATCTTAAAGAATGTCACATCATTTTCGTGTTGATGTAAACCAAATACTTTTCTTCCTTTCACTGCAAATCATGAAAATATATACTTTGGTCAAAACTCCCCCTTTATTCCCCCCCTTCTTCTTCCAAATCAATTATTTGCCTAGATCTGCTCCCAGTGTAATACTTTTTCTAGTTTTAGCTAATTAGATATCGCCAGACATGTGCATTTTCAATTGTTCAGCCTCTGTATCAATCACTTTAATTGGAGCAACGAAGTAATAGTTTGCATGATTTGCTATTCAGTCCAGTCAGCCAGGCTGTCAAAGAAATGAGCCTTTACTTGTTTTCCACTTTATTTATTTATTTTGAGAGACATCASTTGCATTGCAAAGGCTCATATGATTTACTTAGTTATTTTAGAGGAGTTATTGGCAAATTAACAAGTTATTTCAAGGGAATATGGGTATGATTTCAAAAGCGTCATCCACTTTTTAAAATGTCAGAAATAGATTCTCCCCATCCCTTTATCCTGGTTGCTCGTCTCGTAGCTGAAATGTCAGAACGTTCTTTAGCTTTTGAGACCCTGTTGAGTTCAAGGGCTGGGGCTGCAGAAAACCTYGTTCCAAAACTGGATATTGTAATTTATTGAACAGCTCCAGTATGCACTATTTAGCTAAAACGACTCATATAGCCGTGGCTAGCAGCAACCAACACTGCACATTTCTACTGGATTTGTTTCCATCCAGCCTCATCATGCTTCGTCACAATTACCCATGGCTAAAGAACAACCCGGTTTGCAAAAGAATATTTAGTCGTCTGAACCGCGGTATCTAATTTTGTACATCCATACACAAGTTGCCTTACAACAGCTACTGCTACTACTATATCCATTCTCAAAGTGCTGGGGCTTAAAAGAGTATAATTGCTATTATGAAGTGAAATTAAAACTATTGTGTAAGCATAATATTGGATTTCGACTTCTTGCAAATTGGTTGTTTGCAAGCTTGATTGTTTAAAAGCCTGTTTAAATTAATTCTCCACCTATTCCCCTTCATGGATTTCCCTTCCCATGTTAACTATAAACTCATTAAGTGCCTTTTTTTTCTTTTTTTTTTCCTCCAATGCCAGCGTCAATTCAGAGTGGACAATTTATGAATCTCAGGCTGTCAGTGTGTCAGGGAGATTATAAAGGAAATCAGTGATGAACAACATGCTATTTAGCATAATCTGTAAGCAGGACTTTCAAATATCTATATCTTCCCAACAGAGGTGGTGGCGTGTGGGGAAAACATACTGCACGAGTACTCCCCAAATGTATAACATGCCATAGGAAAACCCCAAGGTACTTTAAAGATATCTGTGAACTAAACAACCCAGCTCCGCCGTGACCTACATCACTTCTGCATCTAGAGATAAACAAGCTAAAATACACAAGTCTGGTGACTCCTGGGGCACTCAGGGAAATTCAGGTGAAACCTCTAGTCCAACCATATATTCATTTGAGCATCTGGTCTTTCTCACAGATCCAAATACTGTATTTCCTGGTATATGGTCCTTTGTAAGGTACCTGTGTATTGATATTTTGTGCCTGCATATGCCTAATGTACGAAATTCAAAGAGCTTTAGCCAAATCCAGGGTGGTTGACCGGTGCACGGGCACAGTGGTGAGGTGACTGCCTCTTGAATTACCCAGAATATATAACATATCACACACGTTTCATTTGGCACTTGAGTAATGGTTGCACCATGGCTCTCATGCACGAGTTTGACAGAGTGACTTTTGGAGAAGGAAAAGGGAAATCATTTTCTCCAGCAGACGGCATATTTTAACCATCCACAATCACTGTTTTCCTCTTTTCCGCTATTCATATCCTGACCCATTTGCTCTCAAAGACTCAAAAGAATAAATATGACCCCTCTATTCAGTGAACTTTGTCTTGGGCACTTCCCACAGAAAATTCTGTTCTCTTCTTTTGTTCCAATCAAAAATATATCTGACTTAAAAGTCAGGCATAGGTCCATTGAGATGGCTCATTGGCCATCTCAAAGGCATTCCTTTTAAAAATATATTTCCTTTATTGAAACACTTATATTCTAAAATAAAAGTTGTGACATTGTGCAGATCATCTCTAGACAATAAGTATAAAGGGTGCTATAAAAACATATGGATGCACACTATAAAGCGCACAACATTACCCGAGAATGTATCTCTAATATAAGAAGTATGTGATTTCAAGCCTAAACATGACAGCTGCTTGCTATTTGGCAGATCTCTTTGTGTGCACATATACATATAATAAGTGTATGCTATATGTATTGCTAGCCTAAGAAAACATTGCTTATGATTCTGTACCAGGATTACTCCTAATGCAGAAGCTTCTCTTAGCAGAGATGAATATCCGCCTCTCTGGACGACCATTTATCAGCTGTTTCTAAAGGAAAGGATAGAGTTCCCACATCCTGCTTCCTCACAGCTGGATATCAACCCACCACATGGAAGTCCAAGAGAATCAGCAACAGTAAAGCAACAAAATGGCAGCCCCACTCACAAAATAGCAGCAGCCACAAAATGGCAGCCCTATTAGCCAATCAGTGAGTGGGGAAGGTGGGAGGGCGGAGCCTTGGGTCAGGTATAAGCAGGTTTTTTCACTCTGGTGCTAATTTCCTGAGGTGAAATTGGAAAGAAGAGGGAACTGAAGGCATGTGGCTTCCATCATGCTCAATCTGAGGAGCTGGGGCATATTTGGAACCTGTCTTTGACAGCAAAGTTCCTTTTTTCCCCTTAATTTTTTTTCTACTTTAAAGGTTTTCTTTTTACTTCTCTTCCTGAAATGCAGGAGGTGGCAGGTGTTTGAAGGAGAGACTCTGACGTGCATGGGACAAAGGTGAGATTTTAAATTCTTTTAGACCTTTAGTGCTCTAAAATGTATTTGTTTGTAAAACAAAGTCTTCAACGCTATTAACGTTTATTTAAAATATACTTTAGGAAGTAACTGTATTTCTGAGCATGGTTTGAACACAGTGCTAGTGGGGGAGGGTGGCATTATTTCTTGTTAGAGGAGGTGAAAAATAATACCTGAATGAAACCAAACTCTCAAAAATGAAAGACTTTTTTATATGGCTAAAAATGCATATGAGGGACTTTGTGCTAATTGGCTCCACTTTGGAAACTGGAGAGTATTTTACTCTCCTGATTGCATGTTATTATTTCAACTTTTAATGCTTGTGGCTGTACAAATTGAGTACACCTATAAATAAATATTCATCTGAATTATTACAAACAACCAGTATATTTCAGTCTATTTTGAAGCTACCTGTGTTCCTAATCAATGGCTAGTCTGAAGTAATTACTGTAATCATCCAAACAAAACATTTTAGGGACTGTATTTCAGGGCAGTTTTTCATCGCACAACTGCCTTACTGGAACATTTGGAAGTTACTTTCTGACCCCAAGTTAATAAATTTGCTGCCTAGCAACAGACCACACAAACATATCTGTTAGATTTTGGCATTTATTGCTTAATTTGGTCATCTCTGGTCAGGGCTAATTTACTAACTGGTGTATACTACAAGAGTGCTGGGGGAAAAAAAATAATWWAAAAGTATATAAATTGCTGTTGAGCTGGTTATGGAGCTTCATGATGAAGGGTTGCTTGATGCAATGAAGAGTTTTGAGAGTGGCATGACCAGGTAGGAAAAAAAGTGGAATCTGAACAAATGTTTCACTGAGCAAATCCTCCGTACGGTTGAGGTGCCTTGTGGTTAAATACTTTGTGAATGAGTGTGAATTTGTTGCAACAGGTTGGAATGTCTGTGGTACAACTTGGTGCTTTATCAGAAATGCTGCACTTTTTCATGGTGGTTTACCTAGTTCTTACTCCCAAAGTTGAGGAAGTCTGAGAAAGCAGCTGGTAGATGTGTTGAACCGACTGATTTTTTTGYTTCCCTTCTCCTTCTTTCTTTTATTTGGATTTTTTTCTTAGTGGTGTTTCCTAAATCCATTATGTGGAGCTGCATTTCAAAAGCAATAAGGTGCAAAAAAGGCTTGTGTCCATACTGCTTAGACTCCTTATTCCTCTTCCCACAAGGAAACTGAGCTGTCCATCCTGAGCAAGAGAAATCCACATTTTTAGAGAAACTTCTGTCAAAGCTCTTGTTAAGGGCATGTATGTATAACAAGAAACTTCTTAACCTTGCAAGAGAATATAGGTATATATAATATGTATCAGAGAAATTGAAATAGCTGTGATCATGTTTAGAAGAGTGGTGAGCAAGTCAGTTTTCAAGTTTAAAACTAAACTTAATTTGTGCRTTAGCAATATACTCCCTGCTAACTATTATTTTTTACATGTTATTTAATCATAATACATAGAAAACTAATATTTTTTAAAAATAATACTCCAAATTAGCTGCGAGCATTATGGAGTTAACACCATATGGATAGTACTGATCATCCTAAGTGGCTCCTAGATATGGAAGCCAAAGCGTTTGGACCACAGAAGTTGGAATCAACATGAAAATTGATTCCTCCTCRGATTTTATGCTTCTGTCCCTCTGCCCTAAAAGGGAACCTCCTCTGCTCTTAATGCTGCTTGTGTTGAGTTTGGTTTTTGCCAAACAGCCTATCTKGCTTTGGCCACAACTATGCTCATTTTACTCAACTACTTTTTTTTCATTTGTATGTCTCCCAGAGGCAACACAGAGCATTTGGTGACCTCTTTGGTGGTCACGTTGCTCATGYTTCTGTAAATATTGTGTCTTGTTATGCCATCATACTGTTAGCAAATATTTTTTCACTATTATTTTTAGTATACACTTACATATGCATGTGGGGCCAGCTCAATACTGGTTAATACAGGTGTCACTTATTAATACAGGTGGCTCTGCTTTCTCTACATTAAGGATGGTTTGTAGCAGCTGTTGCTTATCATAGTGATTGTGTTGAAATATTCCGGGGGCTGCTCAAACAGTTTTAGTTCACCTAATAAAATACTTAAAGAGTTTGAAAGCCACATTTGTTCCTGCACACCTCTAAGGCAGGCTTCTACAGTAAAGGATTTAGGAGTAAGTTACAGATTTAACTTTAAAGTTATTAAGGTAACTTCAGCTAGTTTTGGCTTCCCTATCAATCATTCAAAGCCATCTTGCACARGGATGCAAGGTAAATTTCACATGGTTTGAGGGATACTGTATCCATTGATCTTGCTAATGTGGACAGAACCRAACAGATGGCAAGTTTGCAATTTGTCTTCCCTTAGAAAGGTATCGACTATCAGTCCTAATGAAAGCCTAATGCTTCTTTATCAGCCAGAATAGAAGTATAAATTGAACTCGTGCACTGCAGTGTGCATAAATCCCAGAAGACCAGTCTCTTTCAATGTATACTAGTTCTTACTTAGCTGCTATCACAAAAGCTGGTAGAAAAATTAGTCCAGAAGTATTTAATCAGGTCTGCAACACAACCTGAGAATTTTTTTCATGCTCGGAAAATGGCTTTGCCGGGCACAAATAAAGTGGAGTGCTCTCCCTAGCTGCTCTCCCATGCCCCAGAAATTCGTATGGTCTAACCTCCATCTCTTAGCTCCTAAATTGCTAATTCTGTGGGCGCTGAAGGAGGGAGAAAAATCTTCTGCCAGGCAGTGTAATTTGTGGAGAAGGTAGACTAGGTTCACAACTGTATGCTGTGTATTTTTGGAAGGATAAAAGACTATGTTCCTCAGAGGGCTAATTCATTTTATTTATTTGTAAAGAATTCTCSAGATGAAGCTTTGGTGCGTCTTTGCTGTTCCTTTGTTTCCATCAGCTCTATTTCCTTTCTCCTTACCGCGTTTCCCTCCAAAAGTTGCTATATTCTACCATGTGTGTTCTAACATGTCGCTATATTCTAATATGCTTTACTCTAATATGCATATTCTACTGTAAATTCCCTTTTTCATGCCTCTTGCCCCCATCCTAGCTCACGGCACAGGGAATCTAACGCATCTCCCGGGTTAATTCAGTGATAAATCTCATGCTCGCGTGCCCCTAAGTAAAACTTCATTGATTGGGGTCTGTCGGTCGGCATTCGTCTTCGTGATCCAAGCAGGAGACAAAAAGCTCACACGGGCAGCAGAAAACTCCAGGTAGCCGCTCGGTGTGTTACAARCTGGATTTGCTTGTCGTAGTGGCTGGAAGGGCGAAGGACCTGCCATGTTCTCTTACAGAAGCCATAATATTGGAAGGTGTTTATGGAACCGGGTGACCTTTATGCCTGTCTTTCTTTTTTCTTTAACGTATGGAGGTAGCCTGCTAATATGAAATGTTCATTTAAACAGTGCCAGAAGCCATTTATAAAGCAATAAATCACAATCATACAGACCTTTAGAGTTTAAGCATCTACAGTTTATATTTACTTATAAGCTGGATGTGTATTTTTTGTTATCTMTCCTGGCTTACAGGTAAGTGTAAGCTGTACCTGTAGCTTTTTAAAACATGGCTTTTACATAATGTGCTCTCTTCAGGTGAATTCATGGCCAGCCAAGGCAAGGAAAAGTTTCCTCAAAAGAATATAGGGAATCATAGTGCATTTCAGCCTTGCTTTCAGGGGAAATTAATGACATGAGAGAATGTGTACTTGAAGCAACCCCAGGGGAAGCTCTGTAAGAATTAAATAAATAAAGCATAGGAACAAACCCTGCATATTTTAAACTGTAATTTTAGGAATACCTAGGAATACTTTTTTCCTCTGTTGGAGTACAAAACTAATGCTTCTGATAATACACATATGTATCTTAACTGTTTATTTTAATATGCAGTCCTCAGAGAGCCAGCAGTCTCTTTGGTTGCATTTGCTGTCCCTTCTAATTCATTATTAACCAAAAGGCACATGTTCCAAATGCTTAATTAACTAGCTAGTAAAAAAGGCAGTATTAACCAAAACCTGCTGAAAATCTGTGCTTTATAATCTAAAACAGTAACTGTTGACTTAGAAATTGTTCTGTTATTTTAATACAACTCTTTTAGTTATTTTAATACTAAAATAATAGCAAGTAATGCTTTGTTCCCTCTTCAGAGGTAATTGAGTCTAATGTGCCTGATGAGTGACAAGAACTATCGTTGCATTAGCTAAAAATTAAATATTTAGGGAAAAAATATATATTCTAAATGAAAAGAGACTTGGGAGAAAAGTCCCTTCTGTTTCTTCCCAAAATAGTAGGCAAATCTTAAGCTATTAGAGACCAACCTACCTCTCAGCTTAATTTGCATTATATTGARTTATATTGGCTAAGAACATTGTCCCAAATATCTTAGATGGCAGAAAGCAGGTCACAGAGGTGCTGGAAACCACCAGGTTTAGAGATTCCCAGGCAGAAATGGGACACGGTGTCCCAGATGAGAGCTAGGAAAGCTTGTCCAGGACCATCCATGTCCGGGGAGCCTTTGAATATCTGCAAGGCCAGAGACTGCAACCTCTTGCAGTGTTCAGCCACCATCACTGTGAAAAAGCTTTTTCCACAGTGAAAAAGCTATTTTTGTGAAAAAGCTGGTTTTCCCTCAGACTTAGTTTCTGTATTTCAGCTTGTGCCCATTGCCTCCTGTCCCTCAGTATCTCCGAGGAGAGTCCAGCTCCATGTTCATTCCTTCCCCAGCTGGACCACGTGCTGCTGACCCCAACCCTTGAGCTGGTGGTTGAGCCRGTTCTCCTTTCACCTCACAGTCTGTAGGGCCAAGCTTTTGGCCCTGATGCTCCTTAAAAAGCGAGGTGACCCTCAAACCATCCTGAAGAGTCTCTTCATGCAGGATTGTTTTGCAAGAGTCTAGACCCTCTTGTGTATCAATGTGTGGCTCACGGTGGTTCTGAAGAGGCTCCACATCAACTCGGCTTTAAACAGATCCCTAACTGTGGGCTACTCCATATCCATTCCYTAGAAAAGAGCCTTGCAGCTTCCCAAATAATGGCACGGAAAACGCATTTTCTTCTGTAGGGGTTGCAGGATTAGGGCCTCAATATTTGCGCTTGTCTTGCGGAGATTGCCATTTTACATAAATAAATGAACACAGTCCTGAAAATGAAATGTTATGTTGCTAGTAATTCATTTGGAATCATTTAGCAGTCATTGGATTTTACACTAATTGCTTTATGAGATTAATGAATTTACATTGCTCCTCGAGTCGCGCAGCTCTTGGCAAAGGGTGGTGTAAGAAGCTCATAAAACTGGTGCGCAAGCTTYGTTTGATGTGAGAATTTAAAAAGTCTGTCTTGAGACAGGAATGCCATCCAGTGAGCTGGTTTGCTTCATTTTAGGCAGCCACAGGAAAACCTTCAGAGTTTAATGTTATTTTTTTAATAGCTGATTTTTTAAAAAAATAAGCATGTAGATATTTACAATATGTGCTCTATTGTTCCCATTTCCAACATTATCTGCTTAGTCTTTCTTTCTGGCTCATTGGAGACAATGTCCTCTCTGTATTTTAACAATCTGTTAATGCACCAAAGAGTGCATTTTAAAAGGAGTCGAAGCTGTGTTCAGCTGGCAGAAAATGAATATTTGCCTATCAAAAATAAAGTCTTAAGTTGCAATTTATGGTAAGTACCATGTACAATTACACATATGTCTGAAAAATGCGTGGCCAGATTGCGGTGGCCGCTTTGGTTCCTCTTGGGGCTTTGGTTATTAAGCTGTCAGGGTTTCCTAGGAAGGCAGCATTGGGGATGTAGTTAATGTGCGTGCTCAGAGCRTATCCATTGGGAGTCTGGTGATGAGATCAGCAGCATGTGGGCCAGGTCCCTGTCTTCTCTGYGGTTAGRATTTCTTYAGSGGGGAAAAAAAWWRRAAAAWWAAWAAWAAWARAWA
>PTEX01000013.1:489384-514782 GCA_003342815.1 Eudromia elegans
TGKGKKRTTTGTGYTGATTCTTCAGATAYAGCTCTTGCATGACAAGCTAYCTTCYRTCYTCAGAAAYRACTGTGATAGATGRGYGCCCAGACTGCACAGGCTTCTTCCTGGGTACTTTCCATGCTAGCTGCTAAGTCACATGAGTGCTTTTCTCCCAGCTAAAACTGAGAATTTTGATTTCTTTTCAATGCAGTTTAACAGTTTTGGTGTGATTCAGTTTTGCTCAAGCAATTAAGAAGGCAGATGAGGTGTCTTTGAAGCACGACTTGTTACATTAACCTCCCCCTTGTTTTTGTAGTAATTGACCTTTCTCCTCCTCCGGTTACTATTTTTTTTTCTCCTATGTACAAGCTTATAAGCAAAGCTTTACCTCTGTGACATGATGGCAACGGTGAGGGGAGGGGGAATTTATGTCAGCATGTCACTTCCAGTCACCGAGTCCTTTTGACAAGTGATGAAGTAAACAATCTCTAATTAAAAGCTAGAAATGGAGGCCTAAAAATGGAAGAGCGGAGACTGAGATATGTTATTTTGCATGCTGTTTAGATGACTGGTTCTGCACTGAAATTCCCTCCTGGAAGCTKCTTTTCCCCCACAATATTTTTTTCTAAAACTCAGTAGTTTTCTGAATTGTGCTGTTTTCTAGTGGATGTGGCTGACTGCTAAATTGCTTAATACTTCCTGCTGGGCGTCCTGTTAACATCCTCAGTTGCTGCCTAGAAAGGTGTTTTCACTTACTACTGGCTTGCAATTTAATATTAATTTGCAACAGAAAGAGCTGATCAAAATGGTACCGAGGCAAGACTACTCATATCTCAGCGCGGTGCCCCGTTGCTGTGGCAACGGAGGAGCCCTGAGGCTTGCACAATGACTAAAGTCTAGCGTGCTGCCTCCTATATACTGTGCGGATGTATATGTGTACATGCCTGCACAGAAAGTGCCCCCTTGTATGACACGATGGGTGTGATGGGAACCTCTGACAGGCTGGACCGGCAGCTGTTGCTGGGGGGAAAAGGGAAAAATAGGCAATAGGAAATCCTTGCTGGACAGCCTGAAATGATGCAGGTTTGCAGTCTCCCCATTTGTTCTGTTTGGGACCAAAGTTGGATCTTGGCATGTGTATTTTATCCCACTTCCTGCTGTTCCTTTCCGCTTAGGCTTAAGGTCTGCAGGAAGGAGGCTTGGACAGCAGGGAACCCCCTCAGYATTTCTGGGGTGGTTGTGTTGCTGYRACAGGTCCTGGTGGCAGCTGGGTGTTCAGAGKCACTGCCCAAGGGCCAGGTTGGACGTTTGGCCTCCTTGAGATGAGGCTTTAGCACTCGTGTCATTGATCTCCTCCCTTTGCTTTGGCTTTGTCCCTGTGGCTGCTGCAGCCTGATGGTTTTGGAAGGGATGTGGAGCTGAGCCTTGTGAGAATCCCATTGCAGAGCTGATAAAACATCCCCCGGCTCAGCAGCATCGTAGACCTTAGCCCCGAGCSGTGCCGGTCTCCTTCTCCTGCATGAAACGGATAAAACGATGAGTCTTATCTCCAGAAAGCATCTCRCCGCCTTCTCAGCTGTGTTCTGAAATACAGGAACTTTAAAAATCTCTTAATGTCAAAACGTTTTTTTCTGAAGGCCCACTTGGAGCAGAGCCGCGATTCTGTTCCCTGAAAAACAACCCTCGCACGATGGATAAAAGCTGCCGCTTTTCCCTGTGCCTGACTCGCGTTCTCCATAAGATCCCGTGACTGTAGCTCGCTTCATGTGTATACTCGCCATCCTCATGCCTCTGGGAGAGCTCCAGGGAGCCTTGTATGCCAGTTCATGCTTGAGCTTCCTTGCCAAACTGCAGAGAAGGGCCGTGTGTGCGGTCTGGGTATGTAAACACTGGGGAAGCCGAGCAAACGCCTGTGCAAAACGCAGCGCTGCAATACGGTGATAAGATTGAGAGAGGCATTAGCCTTAGATCTAGAAGATGAGGATTTTATTCAAGGCTAATTGCGAGATGGTTTACGTAATTTCTACTAAACTCTTTCACCCCTCTGCCTTTGTGGGCTCTGCTTTGCGTCGTCTTCGTCTGTTTAAGGTAGCAAGTTGGGAGGGAGGTCAGTAACTCTTATTTTTTTGAAGCACGTAATCCATTAAGGCGTTGGATTAGAATGGCCTTTCTGTAGCAGGGCTGATAATCACAATAACTGTAAAACTGTGCTAGTACAATGTACGCCAGTGCTCAATTTATTCCAATTATGCTGTATTTTACCATTTTCCCCATTACTGCTTTCTCGAGGAGGCTTTGAGTTCAGGGCTGTAGACATCCATTATTTCCCACCGTTTTTTGATGGTGTGTGCTGATAGCGGGGATAAAGTTTCTCAATTTTATTGTGTCATTTACGCTATTATATCTTGTTATCAGTTATCAATAGGTATTAACGTTAGCAGTGTGCCACTTTCAGCTGTGTGAATGAGGCCAATGTCTAGTSTATTTTTTCTGCGCAACGATAACATTCAGTTTGCTGAGAGTTTCCCATAGAAATGTAAGAATAGTGTTTAGTAGAGGAGAAGCATCATGTTCGGTTTTAGTCTTGAAATCTTCATTCTGTTCCTCTGTGGGCTTTGGCTCTTTGTTTCCTGTTTTAAAAAATTGTTTTTAAAAACAACCTAAGGAGTCACTGAGGCAATGAGATCTGCTTTTGAGTGCCTGACCCTCGCCATGCTCTASAAGAACCTCCTCCTGTAACTTCGTCAGCCATAAGTACCTAATCGTTACCAGTGGTTGTTTCTCCAGCCGGAACACTTTAGCATGTAAAATGCTATTTTTTTTCCTTTAAAACACCAAAACATTTTGGGGAAATTAAACTTGCGAATTAGCCATAGGCATATCTTCCTTTCAGATCGGTTGAACATCAAGTATGAAGGAGATCTAAAGGAGAGCTAAATCCCATCAGGAAAAGTGCTCTCTTTAAATACTATATTTGAGATTCTTATCTCCTATTTGGCCCCCTTTGTAGCAATGCTGAGAGCAGTATAAAGGAGATTTAAAGCTTTTATTCTGGCTGGTGAATCATCACAATCATGATGTGGCCTTCCAGGCTTTTTAGGCAGTTGCTGAGTGAGTGAATAAAGCTAGGGCACGTCCCGATGAAGAAAGGATGGCAAAGAAATAGTCTAGTGCATAATAATCTGTGAAGGACCTAGATAACTCTGTGCACTGAGAGCATCAGAAAAGCTGATGAAACCTATAATGCTTCTCAAGYCTCTTGAGCGCTGAAGAAACTCATTAGTGGATGTAACCAAATCGATGCACCCCTACCCCACTGGAAYGCCTCTGTGTCCCACAGGGAACTCCTGCTCTGTCTGTGTGCAGAGAGCTTTAAAAGACAAGGGTTTTTCCTGTTTGCATTCAAAGTTGTTTAACTTGAAATGTGGRAGTGAGTGCCAGTCCCATGAACTAGAAACAGAGCAGTTTTGGACCGCAAGGAACCTTAAGGCTATGGAAATAAACAGTTAAAAGCCACAGGATCTTAAACTATATTGCAATAATCATTTCTTGAAGCTACCTTATTAGTGGATATTTTATAAAAGAAACATAGATTAACTTGATTTTGAATGTGTTCTAAAATGGTGTTATAATTCATAGAAATACTCCRGCTTAACTCCTGGTAAGCCCAGTTTTAAGTCTGTGTGTGTTCTAATAGTTTAAGTACATCTAATATCTCAAAGAACCAAAACCTGAAGATGTTTGTAAACATACAGCAAAGGTGGAGTTTGTATGTTTTAAGAGATTTTCAAAATATTTTTAATAATCCTGTTTACAGCTTTAGTTGAACGTGAGTTATATGAGTAGTAGAAACCCCRAAGTGAGAAGGGAGCTGAAGTCTGYGGAGTTGTGTTAAATTCTCTAAGGAATTATATGTGGATGAAYAGAAATCTAAAATCTCAATTTCTAGCTGTAATTCTGTGTCCAATATTTAGTGCAGATCTCATCTGGTTAATTTCATATGTTGCATCATTTCTTTGGCTTCAGGGAAGTTGCTTCTGATTGCATCTATTGATAGCATCAGGCTGCATGGTTYTGTATATATTACGAGTTAGAAACATTCCAATGCTTGCCCTTAGAGCTTCCCTCTGCTTTTTTTGGGGGAAGAAATCCAAGGTACAGCATCAGGACTYTCAAAATCAGTAACAGCAATGAAGCTTTGGAAACTGGTGGGTATCAGGCAAATGGGTAATTACAGCTGATAGTTGTAATTTTTCACATCATTTTTCACTGATTGGCATGCTTTTTTCTTGATAGCCTTACAAGTTAAGGACAAAGCGAGTCATTGATTAACTGTCACCCTTCTTGGTCATCCTTACTGAAAGAATTAGTGTTAGCCAAAAGGCTGAGGGRAGTAAGAGCTGCTTTTACTGATACTCCTTGAAGTAGGAGGAAAAACACTGCTAGAGGGCACTCCGTTCATTTTAAAAGTCTAAATCTATGATGTTCCTTCAGAAATGGCTGGCTCGCTGCGCTGCGGTGCCTTCCACAATTAGTCTTTAATCAATAAAGCAGAGAGAAGTGTAACATCAGGAAAAGTGCTTTCATCTGCCTGTTACAGTGATTAAAAATAAGTGAGAAAATTTGGGGAACAGAAATCTGCAGACTTGCAGATCAAATGACAAGTTTTATAGTTAGGTAACTAATTATACTACTTTTTTGGCRTTAAAAAAGGAAAAACACACAAAACACCCGGACAAATGGATGAAGAAATTCTCCAGAKTCTCCTAGCAGAAAGAGAAATCACTGTGTGGCTGATTCTTGATTGATTTGCTTACGGTTTTGAGAAAATGTTAGAGTAACCCAAACTAAGAATCCCAAATCCTTTGAACTTTGGGAATACAGATAACGATCCCTCACTCTGAATCTGCTCCAGATGTTTGTTGTTTCTTCAATGGCTTCCAATTCCACCTTACATCCAAACACACTCTTTATGGGGTGTTGCATGTATATTGGATACTTGCTATATCCAAAGGCAACCCCATATTCACTGTCCTGCAAGGTGGTGCTGCTTTGCTGTGTGATTAATACCAGCCTTGCAACTGCTCCCTCTCCCAGTCTTCGCTATTATTAGATGAGAAGTGAAGCTGCACTGCTTCACAGACAAGGATTTTCAGGTGTGCCATGTCAAAATATTTCACTGCTGTTCTAGTCTTCAGAATGAGCCAGTCCTGGTGACTCAGGTGGAGAAATATCCTCCTCTTATTCCCTAAGTAGCCTGCTATTTCTGTAACTATGATTTAATACAACTGTTGATAGAACAGCTTAAGATACTGGGGTTTTTTTTTTGTTTTAGTAACTGCATTTGTACATCAACTTCTTAAATTGTGGTAATTAAAAGGGTTTGTACATCTGTTATGGAAAAGCTTAGTTTCTGTGTCTGTTGAAGTAATGCCACAAAGAACTGCAATTTGGGATCTCCATATGCCTGTGAAATACAATTTAAAATGTTTCTCCAACAYTGCTAGCAGGAATTACACTAACTGGGTAGTGAGGAGAGGTCTGTAAACATTGTGATTTTGAAACTTGCGCCCTTAAGGTTACGCTTTCTATTCCATTTTCTTTGTTAGAGGTTTACTTAGGTTTTTATCATTTTCTTTAATAGCGTTTTTTAGGAGTAGTGCTTTGTGATGCCTAAAAGCAAGCTAGATTACAAAAATCTCTSTAAATAACAAACTGAGTAGTTAAGATTTTGCTTCCGTGATGCTCTTTGGTTCCATTCTCTTTTTGCAAACTTGAGTGCTCAACTTGTGCCGTCCACAAGAGATCTGCCAGCAGCTGAGGCCTTCAAAATACAGTAATCATGATGAATTAACTAAAATCCAAGGGAGATGTAGGTAGTGAATACAGGAGGTGTGAGGGGACACAGTTTGCTTCTCAACGTGGGGATTAATATGCCTAGGAATTTACTAACTGAGAATAAACTTAGGGTTGTTTCCGTATGGCTGTAATTCCTGAAAAATAAAGCAGCAGAGCATTTGTATCTCCAAATAGCACCATGTGGTAGACATCTTTCTGAGAAATGGCAGCAAATTTTTAGACCAAATTACTAAAATTTAAGAAAATTCTTAAATCAGTCAAGCAGCTTTGTTGCCAGTTAGAAGAAAAAGGTGGATCTCCTTGGGTGGATGCAGATAGCCATGAGCTTTCTCTGCCTTTACTTCATACTGGATGATAAGAAAATCTGTTGCTCTGCCATGTATTGGGTCTCTTGTTCTTGAAGCTAGTTGCATAAATTCCCTACTGAATCTGACTTTCAGGTTTCTCTATTATAGATTTTTCTTGCATTTTTTTTTTTAAATAAGCTATGTCTTTGGGAGCATTTTTCAATTTGAAGTATACACGTTATGTATTACTAAATTGCTTTCTGGAACATTATTTTTTAAGCTATGTATTTAAAAGTCCTGTTCATGTGTGTCACGGGGTGATGCAGTGCATTTCACTCCCACGATGGAAACACACGTGTACTGAGTAAGATGCTTCTTCAGGGTGCCCCTTTCCAAAGCACCCTGCTGCTTGGGATGGCTTCCTCAGTGCAGAAGGCCGTCCTGCTCTTTAGAAGAGTTTAATCCCTGCTCTTGCCCCGAGAGATAAGAGACAGATGCGACGTGTTAGTCCAGGCTGGTGAGTAGTAGCCTGGGCCAGCATAGAGGAGCGTATGTGTTTATGCATATATTAAAAGGTAGTCTATTCTTGCAGTGCAAATTAACAATCTGTGTCCAATTCTGTATTTTCTCAGGGAACTCAGGAGGAGGTAAAAAGATTATTGGGGTTTAAAAGACAAGGTTCCTATATCTCTTATCCTGGTCTTTTACCTTTGACATGTAAAAAAAGAATGCTTTATGCTGGTGATAGCAGTGACTGCTCCAGAACCCTCTTCACATGCGACTCCAGGCAGATACAGCAGGTTCAAAAGGGCCTCTTGGATGGCTAAGAGGGCTAATAGACCAGGGCATAACCAGACCCACAGAGCTCTTGTACCCATTAAAGGCTACAACCTGGGCTGGTCCTTCCTGCCAGAGCTCTTGCTGCCACCATGGTCCTAGTTCTGCAGGGCTAACACAACAGAGGTTGGGTTTTGCATCTGAATTTAGGGCATAGGGTGTGACAATCAGTGGGGAGCTGCTYAGAGGCAGTTCTGCTCAGTTACAGCCTTCCACACAGGGTTGTTTGCATTGCAGTCAATGAGGGACTGAGTCTTCCCTAACAACTTAACTCATGAACTTACCTGGGGCATTTATATTAATAAGAAAAMCACTCAGCAAGGTTCACTTGCCTCCTCCCCTTTATCTTTTGGTTATGTCTATTCATTAAGATTTGTGTAAAGCAAATGTGATTCTCCTTTAATGGATTAAGCCTGCATTGCTTATTGAACTCTTTTCATTACTTTGAATTTTGAAAATACGCTTAAGCTCTTAATGGTCTTTGAATAGCGAGATACAAAGAATCTCATGGTCTTCGCCGTTTCCTACTAATTACTAATTCTGTTTCCATAAGGAGTTTTAATGTTTCTGCCTAAAATTAACTGTGCATGCCTTTTAGAATGTGTATTTAAAAGAACTCCTGCTGTGGTGGAATTTTATTTTGTAGATTTCCTGTAAACAGGCAAAAATTGTGCATCTAGTTTGCATAAATAATAGAAACATCCTAGAACATGCACCCATGAGTGAATGTACTTGTGTGTGCACTCACACATACACATGTATGTGAAACAGACTGTCTGCTTGTACAGAGCATGAGTTCAACCCAGTGAATTTAATATAAGGTATTGCACAAATTTCAGGGCACTTTGGATCATTTTTCTCCTTTCCTTGGTACGTGGATAAATGAGCTGTGTGTATTACAGCAGAATGACCTGAATGTGCTAACTTAATCTTCAAGAAATAGCACAAAACCCTGCTTCTGTCAATAATCCTTATCATTATATAGCAAACTGAATCAACTTAGCTGTAGATAAATTGAATACAGAATCTTGTTTGCACAGTGAAAGTACCTCCAAGTGTCTAGGACATGCATATAACGTATGTTCCCTTGCACAGTGCAGCACTCAGATGTCTAGCAACTTGAATCCAAGTTAAGGAACTACTGAAYATAATGTTCTTGCATAGCCCAAATGCTTGGGAATATGTTGCCAAAGTCACTCAGGAGACTTGTGCTGGTTGCTCTTTCCACAGTTAGCCTCCCTCATTTGCCTTTGGCTATTGCATCTTGCTAAGCAGTACTGTTGTCCTAGAGAAATCCTCATCCCATTTTCTGCATCTGAGAGTGCAGAGGTTCCCCAGAAAACCATGTTGGTTGTCTTGGGGCTTGTTTCTAATTTCACTTCAACCAAGGACTCCGTGCGTGCTCTTCACATTGGATTTGTTTCTCTTTTTTTTTTAATCTCGTTATAGCATATTGCAAGAGAAACCTATTACCAACCTAAATGTAAAGTAATAAAGAAATTCATAGGTTCTTTGATCAGTGTACATTTTCTACAGGATTTATTGGCTGTGGTGGCATGTCTTACCTACACATTTTAATTGGTCCTGGTGATGTAGAATGACATTGGGAAGGTCGATCAGTATTTGAGCTTTGAATGTGGTGTKGCCCTGAGCTTGTCCTCAGCCCACCAGGGCCTCAGCTGCCTGTGTTTGAGGCGGGCTCTGGTGGGATGAAGGTTGATCTTGGACATGCCTCTTCAGACTGGTTGCCTCTGCAGCTTTCTCTGCTCTTCTCATCCACATAGACCAAGACAGAGGAAGAACGTCTCCCCCCATCACCTCCAGCACCAACGAAAAACTCACAGGCATYGTGTCCTTAATAGCAAAACCTCAGGGCAACGTGGACTTGTCATCACCTCCCCTTGTTGTTCCTGAAGATCATTCTTGGCTCATCATGCCAAGGGCCCAGGGAGACAYGGGGAGGGTGAACATCACGCTGGAGAAGGCGTAGCTACTACAGCAGCAGTTTGTGTGATGATCTTAACTGCATTGTAATGAGGCTCTTCTCTAGTAATAACAACTGTTTGTATCTTCATTACGTTGTTAAGAACTTAATTAGACTAGCAAAAAAAAAATTTTAGCTCTGTGTATATATACATGGTGTGTTCCCTTTTGTGCATAACGARGTTTYTGTGCAKYAGAGCCCTGCAGCCTCTCCCGTGCTCRTCTCRGGTTTTATTGAACTGATGTGAATCRCYAACGGGCCAGAGAACTACCCCGGAAAAGAAACAAAGCAAGAAATCTTTGTAAGGGGCTTAATTGACTGTCGACGGAGTGCTGGATTTGCACCAGACTTGGTGGATAGGAGCAGGGCTTGTGTTGATGTGGGCAGAAAAAWGGCAGGCGAGAAAACTCTTCTCTTTTGGTGGCACTGGTAGCAGTTAGTTTCAGCTGTCTCCTCTGAAGGCAAGTTCACTAATTACTGAATGCTTTTCTCAGGCTTTTCCTCTTTTTCCCCTAGTTGCAAAACAAGAGCTGTCAACTTAAGCATACCCTTACTGATAAACAATTTGATTGTCAATGTTTAGGAAATACCACAACCTATTTARTAGTACTGTGTTATTTTATTGTTATAGGTCCCTACTTAAGAGGACAATTTTGATCAATTTGTAAAGAACTTTTTTATTTTTCTTTTTTAAATAAAGTTAGTTTAGCGAAGGTGAAATCCTATCAGGACAAATCTCCCAGCAAAAGACACTTGCCTTATGGTCTAGATTACTCATTTATTGCTAGCTTTGTGGACTTCTTTATTTTTCCAGCAGCTGCATATGGTCAATTCTCTCCTTTTTAATATTGTATCTCTTAATTGTGCCTAGGAGTCATTTTAATACAGATAATTGAACTTCAGTTAATTCTGCATATGTCGTTCCAGATTAGTTGCTTACTCCTGCTGATTTAAGGCTGGTATTACTCATTATGCTACGGGTGCTTTTCACTCACTGCCACACAGGCRCTTCAGTGTGACTGTTTAAGTCTTCTGTGAACACGCTGTATTTGTTCCTACGCAGTAGGAAGCTATGGAAGAACATATACAATTATTAGAAACCTTATTCCTTATGGGATATTAACCATTATTGCTCCATGGTCAGTAGTGAGATCAGGTGGAAGAAAATGCAAGTTTTTGTTCTGAATAAACAGAGTGACAGTGGGATACTAACAAAACATACATTTTTTTTTTGTTAATTCTCAAATAATGTGATGGTTGCCCAAATATTGAGCATCTGAGCCCAAGGGCTGTTGCTGCCAGTTTTGCTGCCGCTAAATGATTGCAAACTAAGAAAGGCTTAAGCTGAGATCTGAAAGCCATGGGCAGAGGATAAACCAGATGTGAACTTTGTAAAKATGCTCCAGTAGGCTGAGCTTCTGGTAGAGAAGTTGGGGAAAGAAGCTAGAGAGCAATGTTGTTAAAATGGATTTGGCTCCAAGTTGCTCTGCATCRTGCTGCTTTGGCTGAGAGAACCTGGGATTTCAACCCTTTCCACCATCATGCATTTTTCTAGTTAGTCTTTGTTCCCATTATCAGAGATACCTTCATGCAAAATTGGTTTAATAGTGCTTGTAAAAATAGTAGATCTGGAATATCTTTAAATTCTGCAYGGTCAGAGTAAAAAATCCCAAGCTGGGCTGTAGCAAGGGACGCTGCTACAAGCACTTCCTTGCAAGGAGATTAAAAGAGCATTTTATTTTCCTTTTGAAATGACATTTCCATTCAGAAATGCCCATAACTATTACATGGAAGAAGAGTATATTAAGTTGTTGTTAGGATTGCAGTGGCAACCTCTAAAATACGTAATTTGTTTACCTTGTGTRAAGAGAACTCGATAAGGGCTGGGCTTCTCGGATGTTCCTCTGGGATGCTACGTGTCTGTACTTGCCTCTATTCATTACTGTGGCTAATTACCACAGTCTATCTTGATTGGAGAAATTAAAATACTCATTGAAATGCATTGATTGAACTCGGAGCTTAAATTAGGCTACAGTAGAGAGAGTTTGGCAATATTGAAATTCAGCAACTTGTAGTTAGGAGTTTCCCGGTTTTATTGGCTAAAAAGCATCAAACCTTCCCATGTGGCCAAGGCTCTGCCTCCAGAGGCACARCTGAGAACACGGAGCCATCTCAATGCACATTTCAGCTCAAATGCAGGAGCAGAGCATCTTTGGTAGCACATACGTAGTAAGAAACCAAGTGCGTTATAGTTGGAAAGTCACGGGTAATGAAGGGGACTCAAGGCAGCCATCCAGATGCCACTACAAGTGACATCCTAAAAGAAGAGTGATTAAACCTCATYGGGCTTATTTATCCTTCCTGGCTTGCAGATAATTAAATAATTTAAAAATYCCTTGATGTTTCAAGGTTTCCATAATAATTAGGTGTGATTGCCCCCACTTATTGTGGTCCTCTGGCAAAACTGAGACACCAGATTCATTGAGTGACAGTCAATCAAAGATCAGCAACAATTTTTTTAATATACTTGCTCTCAACCTCAATCACAAGGTATAAAATTTCACTAAATTATTCCCAGGAATGTAATAATCCTAATAYTGGAGGTAGAATAGAACTGATTCTTAGTTCTTGAATTCTTTTCCCTTTTTAAGGAGAGTGTCACTGTTTAAATAGGAAAATTCCTGTTTAATGCATAGCTATATTTTCTGGCCTTAAAACTGATTAGATCTATGATTTTCTAGTCTGACCTCCTGCCTAATGGCCAGGCATTAGAATTTTTCCTAGTGATTTTATAGTGAGGAGAGTTGTATTCCCTAAATAGGTAAGAGAGCAATTATTAAGAATGATAAATTRCTGTGAAATTAGAGTAGACTTTTTWMYWAAAWWAAAAAAAAATCTTTAAAAACTCCAAGTACCTCTTAAATTTCATTAGGTGGGCTATTACAGTGGTAAGAAACCTTTTGTTAYGAAGCAATTGGCATTTATTCTCAATTTTAATTATCATCCTCCAGTTCTCACCGCTGGCCGTGGTAACTGTAGTGTCAGTCGTGAAGGAACATGTAGATATTTTAGGGCTATTGAACAGGAGGGCGAGCGACATGTGCAGCTCCTTCTGCACAAGATGAAAAAGGAGCCAAGGTTGATGAATGTTGTTTATGTCTCACTAACAGCCCTAAAGGCATCTCATAGTTTTGTGATAAGAAAATATTTCCTTGTCAGGAGACATTAACATCTGTTTTTTGAGARGTTTACTCATTACATGCCTTGCCTGACAACTCAATGTAGTGTAGCTTGATGGATAACTGAGTGAAAGGCTTGAAAGGTCTCCAAATTAAGTGTGTGCTCCAGATTTAATGAGGAATGCTGGAGCACAATAGTATTATAAATATTAACCTTCAAACAGAAGAAAACTTTTTTGAATAATTTTAGTGATATGAGTGATGAGTGCAGTGCCCCAAATTCAGCCCCCTCTACTTCTCTTTCTTAAAGTCACTATTTCCCCTTCAGAGTTTCTTAGTATTTATCAGCTGTTGATTATCTTGACTATCTTGACCTTTGGAAATATGTACTGAAAAAACAGCAAGAATCAGAAATAGCCATCAGGATGGAAAATATCCCCTGCGGGCTGAGATTTAGCTTGTGAGCTGCTGGTCTTAAATTTATCTCTAAAATCAGTTATTTTAAATAGCAAGAAATAATCTATTCCTTTACTGAACAACATCTTCATATTTCCAGCATTACCAGAAAGCCTTCCTACTGCTTTCTCATCCTTGGCACTACTGAATGAAGGTTTAGAAGGATATAAATRCTAACAATTATTATGTCTTCTCAAATTGTAAGATGTCACTTTTTAGGGTTATCTGATGAGTGACGTTAAAACCTGATAACCTCCTGTTACTGGAACAAGGTCCTTCCATCCTGACGCAGCAAAGCGTAGTGTAGGACCATGTGGTCATGTTTTAGAAGTTATGCATCCCTACTGTGTATGTGTGTATATATGTGTGTTTGTGTGAGCATGCAGTCATTTCTGCTGCTCCTGAACTTTCAGGGCAATGTCCTTTGCCTTGTTTCCCCTTYGAATGCTGCAGTCTGGGGGTTTCTGCAGAAGGAGCCTTTGCAGCATGATTGGGGGATTTACATTGTTTTAATATGGGACGTGTCAGTGGGACAACAGTCCCAAGACAACTTGCATGATAAATGGTTATAATTGTAGAGAAAACATGAAAATAATACTCCTAAAATAGTATTATTGCCTGTATGCATATTTATACAAAACAGAGCAAAAGCTCTTTAAAAGCTTTTGTGCTCCTTATCTATCTTGTCMTATCCTCTTTTTGATTTTCTTCTCCAGTAACTACTTTTGTACTTCTGTTTCGGAGCAAAGCAAATACCAATCCGCCCCCAGCCCCACCAAGGAAATCCTAATGAATTTAAATCCAAGTGTAAAAATGAGTTGTGGAGCTTTGAGGAAGTATTTAAACTGCTTAAGTTGTTAGTAGCYTCACCATTAATCATTAGCATTCCAGATGAGTATGTATATATTTGAAAACCTGTGGCGCTTTGGCTCTACCTGGATTAAAAGGGTGCATGGGAATTAATTCATAGTGCAGTTGCTGACAGGAATCCTATGAGAGCTGCTGCGGTGTGCTCTGTGCCTGAGTGCTGCCCTCACAGCTGCTTTCACGTGGGTTTAGCTTAGCTCTCACCTACAGGAGCTTTGTTAGTTAGTAGGGTATTTCCATACTCCTTAGTGGGAATTACTCCTCGGACAGCGGGCGTTCCTGGGAGACTGCACAAAGTGCAAGCAGATGGGTTGTCATTACTACAGGAAAAAGCATGTCACCGCATGCTGCTMTTCTTCCAGCTTTAGTCCTGGAGGAAAAGGGGTACCACAGCAGCCTGCATAGAATGTCGTCTTTATATATATGTGTATATATACATCCATACACGTATGTGTATATATATGGAGAGAGTGTGTGTGTGTGTGCTTGGTAAGGCAGCACTGAGTTTTGATTTGGAGCAGCCATACGGTGGTACTCACCTTATAGAATACAGGATCGTAACAGAAGGATTATATGCATAAACACATATATGTGTGTCTATATGTTGAAAGTAAATRTGTCTTACAATAATGGTTAATACTCTGAAAGTAGAGAGTTTTGCAAAAACTTTTTAGCTAAATTGTACGTTGGAAGGAAGAACAGCTTTTTGGCTGGGCATAGTTGAGTTAGAATTGCTGCTATTTCTCTTTCCCCTTCCCTGACACCTCTCAAAAGATGAATGGGAGTCATGACAAAGAAGTCGCAGCATCATAGGGATATATTTTAAAGAAGGCCCGTTGCTGTCGGGCAGCTCTCTGTCCAGGGAAGATCACCTCCAGCTTGTCCCAGGCGCATCGTTGGCAATGGCAAGTGGCATGTTAGAACGACGCCGAGCGGCAGGGCATTTTCCTTACGGACATGAGTACTCAAGTCTTAGTCCCAAACTCTTTCATCTCTTATTTTTGATGAAAAATTCTTACCGCCGTAAGACTGTCAATTGATTTTAAGCAAAGGCATGATATAAAATTGAGTAATTCAGGCAAGTAAAATGGTCTCTTGTAAAGGAGTATAGCTGTTCAAGCATAAGGTGGAAAAAGAAATCATTGAGAGGTTCAAGTTAGGCATTTAAATCCAGGTGGTTCTGTGAATAGCTTGGCTTGTTCTGCCTCTCRGTCTCCCTCAGCGCTTTCAGGTTAATGTGTTTTAGCACATTTATTATGAATTGTAAGAGCTGTAAAGAATGATGTGCCCTGTTTCATGCTGTCTGTGCTTTATTTCTGCAGCTCAACTCGCTCAGCTCCACGTGGTCAGCCTGGRGTTCCTCCAGGTTAGCGAGTTTAGTTATTTGTGCTTTGCAGTCACTAAAGTGCTGCATTCTGGTTCATGCCTGAAGAAACAGGCACTGAGAACGGTCCTAAGTCACATCCCGTTTATTGTCTTGAGCTGCATTTCACCACGGAGTAAGCAGTTAATCCATTTCTTTGGATTTCATATGTAAATAAAATAGTGCATCCATATATATTGTTAATCACAGCRCTCTCACAATCACAGCAGTGAAATGTGGTATTTACTGATTTTAAAAAATGCGTAGGAATCAACATGGTCTTTTTTTGATCATCTTGGTAATGGGGGAGCTCTATTCTGCCACCCAAAGCATAGCTGAAGGCACTCTTCAGCATGAGAGCTGTTGGCTGGAAAATGTTAGCTCATCAAAATTGAAATTTTTGAGGAGAACTGTGTGTACTCTAACATCTGCAGCAGCAGAAAATCCTAAAGCCTGTGATTTGCTTATTTCTTTTAAGTCGTATGGTAGGTAATATGAAGGCATTTTTGGTTGGGTTTAATGCAGTGTGCATTTTTTTCAGATTACATTTGCAAATTCTTCTTGGGATTGTTGAGAATAAGTTTCCTAAATCCTCAATTTTTTACAATTTTTTTGTGTATCTGAAAAGAAATTCAAAAACTATGTTTTGTTTTCTGGAATGAGATGTTTTTGGCAGTCCTGAATCAGTTCAGAGTAGCCTTTGAAATATTTCAGSTTTTAGAAATCATCTGTACCTGATGGTGCTTCGCATTGAGCACTGTTTTCTGAACAGCTTYGTCTATGTTCTTCCCTTGTGAGTTTAGGGGGTGGGTTATGGGGAAGAGATGAAGGAAAAAATATCTTTACGATTTGCAGAGGGCAAAGGACACAAACTAATTTTTTTAACTCCTGGTTTGTATTAATAATCAACTGTAGTGGATGAAGTGAAGACTTGTATTATTTACCCATTTTAATTAGTTTGGAAATCAAATGTGTATGTGTTATGTGTGTGTATRYGCACATATATGTGTGTGTATTAAGTAGCTTTATGTCTGCAAACTTAGTTCAGGTTTCAGTGGAGCAATAAGAGGAGGAAAAAAAAATACTGCTTCATTGAAGTTTCATGATGAACACAGAATATCCCAYATATTTTGCAATGAACTGTCATAGCTAATTAATAAACTGAAACAATTGAATAAGTTCATAATAGTGCTTATGTTTTTAACTATCCTCCCCCTATTTGAAATATAGAACCATGAAATAGGGTTTAAGTGAAACTGTTTAGTGTTTTGAGATTAAAATCACACCAGATGTCTTTATGAGAAGTGTCACTTCTTGCAGATGGGCTCTTAATTCTGAACCCAAAGCAACCTCTSTTGCCCTACCCTAAAGTCCCTACTTGTGCCTTGGTTCTGGCCTCCTTAGAGTGCAGCCTGTGCAATAGCAACAGTTGCCCTTTCTTCTTAAGGTTCCTTTAATTTAGATTCTTTTGTGTGTTTCTTGAGTAATAGGAATCTTACACYAGAATATCTCTGTATAACTGTCTCAAAAGGGAAGTTGACTTTACTGTATGGTGAATTACTTGGTATTCTAAAGTACTATGTTGAGAAGTGTTGAGTCTTATACTTTACACTTAGAAATAAACAGTTGGATTGACCAAGAGGAAGAGATCCATATACTCTCATTCCTCTTGCATCCTTAGTTCAATATGTCTAGACTAAGCCCCTTAAAGCAAATTGAATTAAATGTTTGGATTGAAYGCCCTTATTCTGCACTCGGGTTGGAGGCACTAAAGGAAAAGGCCACGTCTGGTTCCTGTTGGGACAAACATCAAACTGCTGCAGCCTGCAGGCTCAGAGTTAAAACCAGACTTAAGATCAGACTGTAGCCTTGCTGTTAAGCTCCTGTTAGATCCATTCAAATCCTATGAGATTAAAGCAGAAGTTTTGCTGTTTCACTGTGAATATGCAGGAAAGGAAATGGAGCTATTTAATCTAGACGGAGCTTAGTGTCTACTCTGTTTTTTAGAATATGCTCTCCCATTGAGTAGGCARGCTGGCCATTTAAGCAAGTTAAGCTCTTGCTAACATGGAGAGCTGCTTGTCTTATTTGAGGATTTTGTTTCCTGTCTGCTTTTCACCTTTTTGATTCTGCAACAGCCATAAAACTTCATTTGAACTTGCAGCTCTYCCAGTGAGCCTCACACTAGGACTAATATTTCATGCTTTAAGTCCTTCTTTCTCATCCTGATACGGGGTAGAGTCTTATTTTAATTTATCCGAGTTTGATAAGATTGTCAGCCTCATCTTCCTTCCTTTATAATGAAATATGAAAATAGCTTTATGCTATGCCTGTGATTTCCTTAAGCACGCTTTGTTATTTCTTCTATCTGAATAAAATCTCCAGAAAATAACCCAGCACAAGTTAATAGCTTTGTACTTCAAACTCTGTATTTTTCTTCTTTTCAAATGACTCACCGCTCTTCTAGGCAAGGCTCTGGAAAACCTTACAGCTTTCACAAGACTCTTTGGATGATTTTGTCCCTTAAAGATTACCTGGAAACTTTCAGATTGCATTTTGTSTATTCCTTTGCTTCTCTCTTGTGTGAGATCAGCATCCTTTGGAATTCAAACAGTCCTTCACTCAGAGAGATTTATCTGTTGCAAAGGAACTTATTTCTATAATAGCTTCTGATTTTGTAAAAGCTTCTGTTGAATCTTTTACCTAGTTTGCGGCAAATTAAATTTTAGAAAATACACAAGATGCTTCACTGCTTCCCTCTCATGTGAAAGGAGAGATGAGAGACTTAATCTCAGGATTTTACAGAAAAGGAGATTCCACGTGCACAGCAAGAGACTAAATTCATGAAAAATGAGTGAATATTTTGTTGTCAGATTCAGAGCTCATTAGGGAGACTGACCTTCCACTGACTGAAGTTCAGATTAGGTGGCCTATCCCTTTTCTTTCTCCAARCATTCTTCTGAATGTTCCCATCACAGCAGCCTCTTTCCCTAGTTGATATGCATATGTAAGTCTCTGTATGTTTGTCTGCATGTGAACACATAGATTCAGTCTGAACACACGGCTTGATGTCAAGTAGCTGCTTTTTTTAGCTTTAAGAGCCAGACAGAACATCCAATGGACGATGTTTCCTTCACAGTTAGGAAATCATCTCAGCTGGAAAAGATCCAAAGAGTAAAAAAGCAATATTTAACTGTATTCTTAAATTCAGCTGTGGACTTGCTGATCAGCTGTAGCTCTTTTTATTTCCAGTGCATAAGGATTTTGAAACTGGCAGTAAGAAGTGTTTAAAGCCTTATGCTGATAAAATAGAGTTTTTATAGAATCTCTCTCATATTAAGGGGAAGAAATGCCACAATAAAACAGAACTCGGATGTTTTTAGGGGCCTCCCTAAAATATATGCCTGTGGKTAAGCTGATGAAAGGAAACCAAACCTTTCTAGAGCCCCTTCTATCTTACCTGCTCTGCATCCCCCAATCTAACAGTGTAGTTGCATGAGTTCTGATCCTTGATGGGTTCCTGAAAGCATGACTGCAGGTCTTGGCAAAGCTACCATCTCAATGAGGGTCGGATCTTTTATTTAATAGCCAAAAAAACCCAAAAGATGGTCAGTGTTATAGTAACCTTTCCTAATATGACATTTACCACTAATCCTGATGCTTCTGGTTTTGCCTTGTGTTTCTCCTTACTTTTACTCTCCTTGTGTTATATTAATGTTTCTTGTATGATTGCTAGTCTTCTATCTTATTCTTAATTTTTATCGTATTTTGTAACRAGTATATTAGCTTTTGCTACTTTGAAGGTAAGTTTGGGCAACATTCAAGTCTTTCATCTCTTGAGCCTACTGTGTTGACGCCAACCTAGTTATAAATGGTCAGTTAAAGCAGTAAGAGACAGGGATATTGGGCAGAAACTTTAATCTAGCAAAAAAAAAAAAACTTTTTACCTGGCTGCTTTTAAATTTACTTTGGTTTGAATGCTGAACTTGAACCCCAGCGCTGTCAYACTTCCCAGGAGATGGATGGATAGGACGTTGGTCCTGCAGGAGGATTGCCAGCCCTTTGTTCAAGGGGYTAGAGAGCAAATAAAAAACTAATTAGCAGACGTTAATTAGAACATGGTGTTCGGTCAGTGGTTGCATATACTGAATATAATTCGTGCAGTTTTTAAGGTGCTTTGTGCCAACCTCACAGGAAAAGAAGAGAAAAGCAAAAGATGCTGAGTGCTTATAAAAAATATATTATCATCAAGGCACTAGGCTTAAATGGGCGATTAATTGTGCTRTATCTTAGCTGCTACAGCATAAAGGCAATGCTCTTCTATGCCCATATCTAACTCTGTTTCTAGAGAGGAGCAAACTGTAGTTCTGAACTGTTTTAGTACATTTGCACAACTGTTACTGACTTCAGACTGTGCTAATAAATCAAAGAAAACCAACCTGCTCTAGATGAGGTGGCTTCATAGTGATGAACTGGAAATAGAGCTCATGCCATCAGAGGTCATTATTCATGCTAAGGTCCTTATAACTGGCGTGCCTAAGTCATGGCTGGGCTGCAGACTGCATTGGATTTGGAGTTGTTTTGTCATTCCTCTATTTGGGACTGTTTTAAGATTGTTTTATGATCCAGCATTTACTTCCAAAGAGGCATCTACTTATTTGGTAGCTATTTAAATAAAAATTTGTAAACTAAATTTCATGGGCAGCTTCCTACCAACTTTATATTTTTTTCATGGTAATTCCCTGTTCTTTAATAGCATTTAACATCGAGATGTTCCACCCCTGTGCCCAAGTGAAACTGAGGTTGTTGAGAGACACTTTGATTTTTGTTTCCTGCTTGTTTTGCAGACAAGAGCTCAAGGAACATCTGCAAAAGACCAACATGATCCCTTAGCTAGTGGAAATAGGAGAAGTAATCTCATTAGGTCCCTAGTGAGGATATGGAAATAAGTGCTAATCTCATTGCCTCTGAAGGACGTTCAGAATTGAATTTCACACTTTAAGTTGAATATTACCTAAGAGGTGGTGCGGCTAAGACGTTGTCTAGCTCTGCTGTGCTTTTCATCCCTCTTGATCTCTTTTTTGTTTTCTTGAATCTTTAGTGTAAATCCTGCTAATATTGAAACGGTTTCATCAAGATGAACAGAAAATCAGTTTCCTAGTTTTCTTTCACACCTTATCCTTGATTTTTAAGGAATAACAGGCAGCTTTTTCATTCTGGAGCAGAAGTGTCAGCTGCTCTGGAGTCCCTCAAGAATGAAAGAACAGAAGTGTCACCCAATTGTGGTGGCAGCTACAGCCCATGGACTCCCAGGTCAATAGAGGGGGCCTTATCATRCAAGTGGCAAGCATCAAATGTGACCTGTGTGGGCATGGAGACAAATCCAAGCACGGCCAGCCTTACAGAGCAGGATGTCCTTTCCACCCATAGTCAAGTTAAAACTTGACTATGTGAAACTGTTCTGCCCCATATTGGATGATGGGCAGRAAAGGGGGGAGGGAGGATTAAACTGTCAAGGCATCCAAGATTTGTCTTYTTTTCTTGCACAACCAAGTTTTTAGTGGAGAGCTTATGACTAATATAAATGAACTATAAAACATACATATATGAACACAAAGGAAAAGTGTAAGTCAGTATATGTATTTCAATTTCTATGATACGAAGGTTTTTCAAGCCTTCTAATTTTTGTTTTCTTAAAATATTTTTGTGGTAACATCTTTTGATTTAGGGATCAGCGTAAGGAGAGTTTAGGCTGTGATTTTCCTGTACCTTAAGATTTCAGTTCYGCTGAAGAAATTGGGTAGTGAATGTAAGGTTTTCTTTTAACATAGAAATTGTATGTAGATGAAATGGTGAACAAATATTAGCTCTGATTTGTCCTGYGAGCAAAATCTAAGCTTTATCCAGGCCATCCAGAGCCTATAAAGGTACAAATATTCTGTGCAAGTGTTTGTGACTCTTTCAGTGGCTGGCAAATAGGCATTGCCCTTTAGCTTGCCAGATTTGGGAGACTAGTGCTAAATGGGACTATTGCTGCTAGTTTTTTGAAAATAATAGGTAAGAAATATGCTTAAAGTATCACTCTAGACAAAAGACCTTTCTCTGACATAGCATCATTTTAATATTTGAATTGAGTTGTTCAATTTAGTAGTCTTTCATTTGGGGATCAAATGTAGCAATCGTGAAGATACTCAAAGTGAAATAGCAGAAAGAGGAAGTTGTTACACAAATTTCATTGCTGGCAGGGAAAAAAACTGAGATTGCAGGTTCTCTTCCAGTCTCTGCTCACACACAAAAAAATCTAGTGATTAAGGATTAATTTCTAGCATGTCCTTGGTAGTGGCTGAGAACAGCCTGTGTGCTTCTTATGGCAGGGTTCAGTCATAGGCAGTTTCATCAATTTGCTCCATTTCCTTTGGTCTGCTCACTACTTTTTGCTATGACCTGCTAAAGAAAACACATAGAGAAATAAATATATTTTAAAATCAAGAATATTTGTTTGAAGGATTTACCATCTTCCAGCAGCTTCATCTAACCTTCCTCGCCTATAGCACAGTGAAAATGCCCCCTAAACTGAGATATCTGCCTTTGTATTTGAGAGAAGAGCAGGGGCTGGGATCACAGATTCCTGAATCRTAAAAACAAGCAAAAAAAAGTGTTAAATGTTATGAAGTTGGGTCCTTAGTGTTCAAATGGGTCAGTTCTCACAGGTRAATTGGGTCTGCAATTGGGTCTGGGGGTTCACATGTGCAGTATTCTGCTCTGCTGATCCCTCTGTCTCATTATTTCTCATAAATATCATCCCTCCTTCCTACCAGGGATGCGCTTGGGAAGGGATTTTGTTAAAATAACTCAGACAGCTCTGTTTAATATAACAGTAGATAAAAATTAATACTATATTGGAAACAGACATTTGCCTGAATATTTTTACACATGTCACTTCCAGGTTTTTATTGATATTTTAAGACTTGGAGGAGAGGACTTTACAGCACATCTTTTATAATCCATGGCTGGGTGCTGACTCCAATAGTCCTGCACCAGGTATCGGAACCCACTGCAATGGGGGGAGCACCAAAATGTCTGGAATTACCAGCAGCTCCAGAGCTGACCGAGGAGGAGCCTTTTACAGCACCAGGCCCTCGACTAGAAAGATTTACCATCATAAACCCAGAMAAAGGCCCAGTTTCTGGAGGAAATGCAAAAACTTGCCTGTGCCTCATGTATATATATAATATTTTCAATAGTAAAATGTTTGAATAATGGCTTGGCAGCATATTCTGCAGATAAGCAACAGAAATGATCTAAAGGAGAAATGAGATACTGTACAGTAATGCAGGTTAGAGGATCTAGTGAGCTTTATGTAATTTGTTGGCAAGAGGATTCAGCAGTGATGGATGTCTTGTAATTACTAAGATGAATGCAGGATATCTTCTGCAGGTGTAGATGCTATTTAACTGATGTCATTCCTAAATTTCACTTAAAAAGTTCCATTGATTTAATGGTTTGCGGACCAGGAGCCCTCACCCTTGAAAGAACATGTGTTGTCAGTGTGCTTGGCTTTTTTAAATCCAATTTGATACTTGCTCCATTGTAGCTCATTCCCCTTTCTAAAGAACTGGTATTAACTGAAGCAGTAGATGCTCAAGGAKGTTTTCCTCAAAAGCTTTAAACTTTTGGATGCTTTTAGCATGCAAGGAATATTACCTGATATTTCATAGTTCTTTATATGAAAATGTATCGCTCTACACTCACCAAAATGCTCAGGTTTGTTGTTTTTTTGTTTGTTTTTTTTATAGGGTGCTACTTTGAGATAAAGTGTAAAACCTGAAGCTTTCTCAAGTGATAGGGAGTAGCACTAACTCTAGTGCTGAATCCATGTGTGCTCCCTTGGGCTCAGTTGGCTGCCTTCTAGACCTGACATTGAAATCACAACAGTTTCCTCATTAAAAATAATAGCTTTATTTCCCCAAATTGAGACTTCTTCCCCCCCTTTCTGTTTTGTTCTTTTTTTTCCAAGCACGGTGTGATTCAGACTTTTATGTAGCTCATGGTAGTGGCTTTGAAACCCTGTTCTGTAAAATGTTATGGAATTCTTTAGTGCAAGTTTTAGGTGGCATCAACAAAGTGCAGCACGGATCAGTGGAAACCTTGAAGGCACCAAACTTTTAGCTCAAGACTATGCTTGCAATTCYCAGGATGAACAGAAGCATCTGAATTATGTCAATAGCTAAGGAAAGCCTCRGATGCAGAATTAGAGGTTACTTTAGCACACAGCAATAACACATCAATCAAAAAAGCTGAAATATTCCCRTGCAATTATGTTGTGCTTAAAACCGTAAAGGATGGCAAGAAAGAAATGCTAAAACACTGGGGGGGAAAAAACACATTTATGGATAACTATCATTTTTTTCTCTTTGAGATTAAGGAAGTCTTTAATGTAACATAAAAAGGTAGTGCAAACTCTCAGTTTTAGATGTCTGTTTTACTCTGGTCAATGGTAAAAGGTTTCTGCTRTCCCTGTCCTAAAGCTTCTGAGCCACCAAACTGTGGCTGAAACTCACTTGATGCATTTCCCCAATGGACAAAGTGCTGCTTCCATGTCCTCCCTSGAGCTGCAAGCATTTTTGGATGTCTTGAGCTGGGATGTGGTACCAAGGGGTTTAGGAATCCTCCTTTGCTTCTCTTCCAGTCTTCTCAGGTGCCTTGAAGCCCGGGCAAACTTTGGAGTTTCAAAGGCGGGGTGGAAGCTGTAACTTCCATTGGAGTTGGGYTGTTTGTTGGGGTCTTGTCTTAAAGAAACTATAGGCATAACGTGTCTCAGCAGGCCAATATGATATATAATATGTGTCTCTTGTGACACGTGTCTGTCGAGATGCATCAGAGCAGACMCGGCTGCTCTTCTCAAACCCAGAGCACTTGCAGTGTGTTTCTTGCAGTGAGTGAAGAGGAATGGAGTGTGATTAACACCAAACTGCTGTTAATTAGCAGCCTCAGGGCACTCCATGCCAGAGGGCCTGGTTGTTTAAATGACTGAKTCTCCATATAAACGTGAGATCCTTAGCAAGAAGGAAATTGAAAATTAAAGGCAATTTTGCTTCTGCATGGGCGTGCAAGTTCCCTTGGGCTGTATGGTGTTGCGGTGTGGGCCTGTATGGCAGCAGGATCAAGGATCCCTCATCCTCTTGGCATCCTCGTGGGTTTATGGGGTGGTGCAGGAGAGAAATGGAGGGACARAGTAACGTAGAGCAGAGCTTGTCCTTGCTTTCTTTGGTATGAATGTCATATAACCTCCCTGGAAAGCTTGAGAAAATAATCCATGATGGTGATGTTAGCAGGACAGATGTGAGATCTGCCTTCATTAGACTTGTGCTTTTTTTTATTTTTGAGCTTTGTTAAACTCTCTAGGAAACGCTGTTTTAAACCATGTGCCTGGCARTCTCATCCTCTCATTATCCTTTAAATATTTGCTATGAGGTAAACTGATTCAGATTCAGTTTATAATGCTGTAGTTTCAGAGGAGTTCCAGTGCTTGCAGTCGCTSCTCAGAGAGCTGGAAGCCAGCACGATCCCTGCATTCCCTGATATCCCTGGCATCCAGGGCTATTCGTGCAGTTCTGGCTCGGGGAATCCCGCCTGCAGAATCCCGTGTCTATGTTGGGCTGGCTGCAGGAAATACAGAAACTGCCGTTTTCAGGCTTATACRGACTTGGGTTTATTTTCCAATGGTGTCTTGTACATGAATGTTTTTTAAAAGTCTTTTTTTTCCCCCCCCCACGTCTAATCCCAGACCACAATGGCACGGTTTTGGTTAATTTGGGCAGACGCAATATAGGCTTCGTGTGAATAGGATAGGGTGACTTTGAGTGGAAGTGCAACACTTAGAACATAAATCCTATGGGAAAATACAATCTGCATAAAGAAAGYTATTAATGAATATGGATAAAAATCACAAAATTCATGTGGACAAAGAGGTCTTTTTACATTCAGATATTTAATTTCAGCATTTTTAAAATTAAGCCTATACCCATTCATCTCAAGCAGTGTTTCTATTTTTAAATTGACCAAAAAGAGGAAAAGTTAATGAGCACTAAAACTAAATGCACCATTTAATTACCTGTCAGACTGGAAGTGTTGAGTGGTTTGAAACGCCTTCCAGGACACACAACTTGTCTTGGATCTTTCACCAGCTCTTGTGCAATGCGKCAGGGTAAGACCCTCCAATGCTGCTGTACCTGTTAGTGCACGTAAACGGTGCTGAGAGAAACTCTATTTAGGAGATACCCCATCTCTCATATGTGATTATTAAGTGTGGAATGCCTTGGGATAACATTTGTGCTGASAGAGTCACGAATCTCTTTGGGGTCGTCTTGCCACAAGCTCCAGGTAGATAAAAATGCTTCTGATAAATACAAACATATATGTGTGTATAGAGGCCCYATATGCATATATGTATTTATACATTTTTTATATATATTTATAGAAGTGTTTTGATTTCTCAGGGCCAGAAACAGGCTGCTGGGTGATGGTCGCTTGGCAGCAGGAGGCAATGGGTGCTTCACAGATGACTTTGCTTCAAATGTTGCA
>PTEX01000013.1:520300-535447 GCA_003342815.1 Eudromia elegans
AACCCTGGCGTGAGATGTAGGAGAGCTTGGAAGGGGACGTGGGAGCCGCGACTAGGGGGTGCGAAGGGACTGCAGCCCCCCCCGCCCCGGGGGAGGCGGCGCCGGCACCGGCGGGACCCGAGGGCTGTTGTGCGGGGGCGACCCCAGCGGGGGGGCGCGTGGCCCTCATGGGGCAGGGCAGAGACCGGCCGGGTCCCCTTGCCCTGAGCCTCCTGCCCCAGAGCAAGGGGAAGGGCAGGAGGGGGTGRTGCTGGAACCAGAGCAAGGGGAACGGCAGGAGGGGGAATGCTGTCCGGGTTCTCAGTGCTCCCCCATCCTTTCATATTTGAGGGCTGGGGACTTTGACTTGTTGAGTGGTTTGGCAAAGTTATAGTTGTAAGTTTTGTAGTTCTGTTAGCTTTTGTAGCAATTTTGATTCCTGTTTGAGAAGGTTTATATAGAGCATGATAAGCCACGCGTCATCATGATCCCATTCCTGTGGAAACACAAGCATACCCTCGACCCCACGTTATTAATGGTACTGGTCCTCCCCACTTCTGGGTGTCCAGGTTTTTGTATTTTACCAGAGCCTGCCCCATACTTTGAATCTCCTCTGGGTGATTCCACTGGATTGGTATCATCCTGTGCCCCTCACAATTTAAGAAATGTAAAACATATTTAAAACAAACCTTATTTGACCTGTCTTGAGGTCAAAGTGTGTGCTCCTCAATACACCCACAGTTCGATATTCATTTGCCAGCAAAACCAGGACCGTATTATCTCAGTTATACTGGTTTCTCACATATCAGTTTGAAACATAGTGCTGAGCATTTTGAGACGTGTTGCCAAGGGAAGGATGATTTGCAAGTTTTGCTGTGAATTGCTCGTTATTTTAATGTTTTATACCAATCAAACATCACACAAGGTTGACTTAACAAGGGATCATATCCTCTACTATAGGGCAAGTGAGAGAAACAGCTCTCGAGTACCTGGGTACTGCTGTCCTAGATACAAAAATGCTATATAGTATTACTTAAATCCTATGCTGTGAATCTGACATACACCAAATATAAGACAAGACAGACCGTTACATATATTAACTGCATCTTGTCTCAAGCTGCCTCTTTTAACTGTTTTAACTATTTCTTAAGTAAGCAGGGAATAGTTATCTCTACTTGAATAATAAAAAGAAGAGTAAAGATTACTTTTACCTTGTGTAAAAGCCAAAAGTTCATCTATATTATGTCCTTTATATATGTCACTAGCTAAAGTCTTTGGAAAAGTTTGACTTTCCTTTCATGAGGGTGTTAGGTGACATTAAGCACATGCAGAATTGACCAGTGGGTCATAAAATCCCTTTGGGTCTCTGGTGAGCTGCCCAAGGGGTGAATGATGGTAGAAGGGAGCGCTTGCTAGGAGAGGACTGTGAATTTTGCACGAGCAAACCAGCCCATGTGGTTTTATTGTGGTGCTCAAGACAAATCCGAATTTGGGTGCATTGTTTCTAATTGAATGGAGTCGTGCCAAGTACCTGACTGTCATAAATTCCCTTTCCTAATGAGAAGTAAGCTGCAAATGCTGCTGACAGCTCCCACTAAAAAAGGCAAACTAATTAAGCTCAGATTGAATAATTTTCTATTCCAGGAAAACTTGAGAATTCATTTTTTTTTTTCTCATGACAGCAAGACCCCCTCCCTTCTCTGGAAAAGAAATAATTAATTACTCCAAAGCAGGGGGAAAGGAAGGGTTTGAGCAATCCGAAGATCCCCTCTCACTGATTCTGAAGCATAGCATATTTCTCTGGATTTAAACTCGCTTATTTTATTGCAATGCAATATTATACCATATTATGCTTTCACTACTTTATGTAATACAAGTAGTATTTTGACCCCAAAATGCAAAATTGGTTGTTTTGCAGAAACTCTGTTTGCCTATTGATTTTTTCAGATTTTTTTTAAGTCACTGGTACCAGCAGAAATATGTTGTGAAATGATTTGAAGGAGCTATAAGAACTGTAGCCMCACTTGTTTGTACAAACAGGCAGGTCAGAGTAACTTTGCTGCCTTGTTTACCTTGCAACTTTTGAAAGTTTAATATCCAATACTGTTCCCTTTAATCGTGTACATTAATATCCTAGGACTTTATTTCTAGAATAAAAAGTCACACAGCTGACATTGGGGGACAAGATATTTGTATTAAATGAAATGAGATCTGCCTTTGGTGCGTGTCACAGGCTTGACGTCAGTCGAGTGATTGTTCTGATTCGTTTGGTTATTGATTCTGCTCTCCCATTTCTGTTATTTTTTGTCATTTTATGCTGTCAAATCTATATGCAGGAAAATACCTGCATACCTCCCTGAACCTCAACCTTCAACAAAATGAGAAAACTGTATTAAAAAACAGACAAAATTATTCTCCGGTTGAGGTAGTCTTTCCTGTTTTAACTTATGCAAGGACTATGGCTGTTTTAGAGATACCCMCCTTTGATTCCCTTCCCTTTGCTCATTTACAAGGGAGGCAAAGAGAGTGAAGCCTCCCAAAGCTCCTAAGCATATCGGAATGCTAACATGTCTTCTAAATTAAGACAGCAGATGAGAATTTACCTTCTGCTCTTTGCAGCCACTCTTCATATACGAAGAGAAGGAAGCTCTAAGCGACTGGAAACAGCTGATTTCCTTAGTCAAGGAGTTTAGAGCCTCTAAAGGGCAGCACTCACCAAGAGGAGCTTTTTAATTAAGCTTACTAAACAAATGCTTAATCTTTCTGTGCAAGTATTTATATTCTACGAGCAGTGCTTTTTGCCTTTGTTAAACRTTTGATTAATATCATAGGCATCTCGCCCATTAGGAAGATCATTAAGTCTGATTATTAAGTAATGGAGCAACAAGCCGCGTCACAGTGGTGGCCGCTCCAGGTTTCCTCTTCAGGGACCTTTTCCTTCAGGAATTGTCGTCATGCGGAAAAACAGGGAGAAGGCCCCATCAGGAGGAGGTGCAGGTGCTTGACAGGGGCTCTGCAGAGACCCCTCAGCACCAAGAACATGCCAGGCAGGGGTGAAGCCTGGGGGCAATGGATTGATGGAAACTCCTGAAATGATCACAGAATCACAGGATGGTTGAGGTTGGGGAGGACCCCTAGAGATCATCTAGTCCAACCCCTCTGTTCCAGCAGGGAYGCTTAGAATACATGGCACAGGGTGGCATCCAGGTGGGTTTGGGAGATCTCCAGAGGAGATTCCACCACCTCTCTGGGCAGCCTGTGCCAGGGCTCTGTCACYCTCACAGGGAAAGTTCTTCCTCGCATGGAGRTGGARCCTCTTGTGTTTCAATTTATGCCTATTGTCCCTTGTCCCGTCACTGGCTACTGCCGAGAAGAGTGTGGCCCCATCTTCTTTATATTCCCTAAATGATAGGGGGCCTGGAGGTTCACTTCTATCCACTTTCTCTCAGCCAGCAGGTCTCTGGATCCATCCTATCTTCTAGGCTGAGGGCTTTTCCTCTTCTGAACCTCTTTAGATTTAAAAAAAGCAAGTTTTGTCCTAGTGGAAGCCCTAATTCTGCTGCCCCTTTCCAAAGTAGAGGGTTTGCTCTTAAAAGACTTTGCTAGGTCAGAACTCAAACAACAAAACTGATGAAAAAGTCAAGGAGAAAAGTATCTAAAACATAGTGCCCTAAAAGCCACATTTGTTTCCTATATGATGAGAACGGCACTTCTTTATGAACAGCTAACAGTGCCCCGTAGATGGTAAATTAAATAAAATACAGATAAATACTTTYCTTGCTGGAAGATTAATGCAGTGTTTTAAAATGGGAATAACAAAGAGTGTGTGCGGGCTGGGAGCCGTGTCCAGGTTATGGATCAGGGCGTGTGCGAGCCATCCTTGGAGCTCTTCACGTATTGCCTCTGCCTTTATGTTTTCCAGGGCCTGATCCCATAGAGGGGCGTCAGAAAGCGGTGAGTCATCAGCGTGCTGTGGTGTACCAGGTTTTGGAACGCAATTTGTCAGCCTGTTGCAGGGGAGACCATTAACCAGAAGGAGACGCGATGTCTGCTTTCTCAGACAGCTGTGCGCCACAATAATTGTTTTATCTTCTTGCTGAACAATTGTTTGATTAACGGTGAGAGCCAAAGTTTTCAGCAAGTGTTCTGGCTATGAAAGCCCAGGTGCTGCTTCCCCGGCAGGCCCGCCCTTAGCCTTGCAGGCAGAAGCTAAAGCTGCTTTCAGCTCTCTTAGTTATACAACTCCCCCAATCCATTTAACTCTCACACATCTTCTTAGCTTGTCCTCCTTGAGTGCCCAGCATATCCTTGCTTAAACAAGGATTGTAATTTTTCTTGTGTATTGCCACCAGTTCTACCTGGATTCCACCCCAAATGCATTTCCACATCCTATACAACTAAAATTTATTTATATGATATATCATGTAAATATATATATCATATATCATATTTATATGATTATAAAGTTATGTATATAGTTATATAGTGCTGCTACGTACACACGCGTGTATAACGGGTATGTATAATTCAGAGATCTGAAAGCATAGCAAGCTTTAAAATGAAAAGCTTGGCTAACTACTTCTTATCCAGGAGCCAGAAGATGATCTAGAAGTCAGTGGTTTTATGAAGTTTCATGGGACAGAGAAATTTCAGCCTTACTTAAAACTTTGTATTAAAGTGTGTTACCCAGTACTTTTTAAGGAGCATATTATAAAGTATTTAAGTAAAAGCCACCTTTGAGTATCTGAGTGACATATCTGGTTSTCACTAGAATTCCCAGTTATATTGGCTCGAGTGGTCTTAGGTGAGCTGCCTTAGGGGGTTGCAGAGAGAAAATACAGAAATAGAATAAAAAGCTCAAATTGGCACCCAGATTCAGAAGCCTTGTGGGATGTTAAAGCTTATGTGACCCAAAGTATGTGACCTGCTCCCAATTTCATCCTGGCCCTGAAAAAATCAGCTCTCCTTTCCTAGTCTTCCTTCATTTCTCAGACCCTCTTCTCATATTGAAGTGAGCAAATGTGGCCGTTCTGAAAGGAAACGGAGTGAAATTCTTTATTCAAGTGAGGCCACAGGTGGATGGAGAAAGCACAAATCTAAATTTGCTGCATCTTGGTACAAGACTTTATTCCTTGAACAGCAATTTATTCCCAAGAAATGAATAAATACTCCGAATATTTATTAAAAGAAACGGCATCCTTCTTAAAGTGTGAGGAGAAGGAATTGCTGCACAGAACTCTGTCTCTATACCCCACTGGTAGTTATTATGTGAAAATTAAACTGTTGGGTAAGATCTGGGAGTATTAAAACCTTGTTTTTTAATAAAAAGTTATTGTGTGGTAATAAGCTGATGTTTCCTCTGTATTTATGCAGAACTGTGAAAATGTAATAAAAAAAATCTAAGTATGAGCTAGAAAAGGATGGATGAGGGATTAAATGTGACTTTCAGCACTGAGTAGAAGAGTGAAAGATGGGTCGGTGGCAGGAAACACCTTGGCAAGGGGGGAAGGAAGGATGCAGCAATGTCAGCGCTTGGCTGGTGCTGCTTGTTGTTTCTSTATGATTATCAGTAATGAAAAATGATACGCTAGCAGATGATTTAAAAAAATATATTGAATGGGAACTTAATGGACCGTAATAGCAGGCGAGGGGGTCGTTGCCAAGTTCTCACATCCAGCAAGCAGCATGGAGAGAAATGGAAATCGGAAGGAGGTGGAGAGAGGTGGTTGCAGCCAGCTGAGGCCTCTGATGTGCAGAATGAAGAAGCCCGCGTGGTTGCGTGTGTAGAGTGGCTCCAGATGTGCACCAGGTGTTTAATCCCACCTTGTGTGCCCCCTAGCACAGGAGAAAGGGCCCTTGYGGGATGCCTGGCTCCATCCCTGCATCCCCGGGGGCTGAGGGGGAGAGGAAGCCTCGATCCCTATGGGCTAGAGGGGGCCTGTGGAGCCTCTTGGAGAGCTCCTGCAGCAAACAGAGCTCCTGCAGCCCTCTGCGTCTTACACTGGAGCCAGAGCTTTGTAACCTTCAGCGTGGGAAGCAATTTGATAAACATGGAGGTCACTAATGGAATATCATAGACSCTGGGATTATAAATAGAGCTATTTTCTCCTTCTTATTAGTAGGCCAATAAAAAGAACTTAACTATAAAATTGGCATAGTAAAACCTAGACAAAGGCAAGCAAAATAGCAGAAAGCAGCCTCAGAAACCTAGCTGTGATTTCTGTGAGGTTTCCTGTGGCTTGGGCAGACTGGGGAAATGGCTAACTGCATAGGAGCTGTGATTTCTTGGGGGAAACACGCAAGGGAGGAAGATGCAGAAGGAAGAAACGTGAGCAATTAATTATCGCCCGTTACCTGGGTGGTATAAAAGGCGAAGAGAAGCTTAAGGAGTTACTCGAGTGTTAAGTTTTACATTACACAGCTGTAGTCAGCAGCATGCGCTTGCTKTATACCTTGGTACTGCCAGTATCTTATTTGTGGTTGTACACGAGGAGCATGAAAATCGTTTGAGATGCAYTGCCGTTGGAAAGGAAGGCTGTCATCCATAAAAGCCTGGAAGACGCTAAAAATAACAGTTTTTGTGATCGATATTAAGCATTAGTATAGCATCACAAGCATATAAAGCATGCAAGCAATAACCTCGTTGCAGAACTTGCTATAAAAGGCGGTTGAGGGTAATAAAGTCAGGAGAGCTGGGGAGATGTTGTTAGTTCTCTGCAGCGAGGAGGTTAAGACAGAAAGGGAAGAGAGCTACGGATGGCCAGAATTGTTCAAGTGAGAGGGAGCAGCATGAAGGAAGAAGCAACAATATCCAGGGGAAGCAGGATTACAATTTTTCAGAATGAAGGGCATGATGTGAAGTCACAGCATGSCTTAAAATGAGTGATATGTTATACATTTTACATAGATTTAGTTTATATCTATTATATGTTAAAGCCATCAGTAATCCTTCCCATTTCCTTGCTTGTGTTCCATAAATGAGACTCAAAYCTGCCCTGCTTGTGAAAACCTTCATGTGGATGGTCTTTCTTTGAAGTCCTCCGTGGTACCCGCTGGCTCGTCCTCCACRTCTGGGCCACTAGAGAGGGATGTGGACAAAGCTCCTCTTTCCCACCTTCAGGAAGTGCAGCGGAAGCGGGAATCCCRTGCCAGGAACAGGAGGGGCAGGTAAGCAGTGACGTCTTCAGAGTCACATTATCCCCCCCACACAGTTAGGGAAGATGTGTCCTCCATATCAGGCCTCCTGTGAAGGGCCAAGGACATACATTATATATATTTGTGTGTGTGTATATACATATACATGTACAGTACAGACATAGATGCAAATCTGGATATTTCAAAGCACTTTCTCCACCTGGACGTAATTCAAGGAATACGTGATGTCCCCACCAGAACCAGGTGCTCCTCAGGGGGCATCCTTTGGTGTGTCAAGCATCTCCAGCTGAATATTTTCACCTTGCAAGTCAGGAGAGAGACCAAGGACTTTTTCCCTCCTGGCTGCTCAGGCGAAGGCTCCACATGGTGAGGGATTTACATTTTATCCTTCATCAAAGCTGCAAGAAGCAAGTCTGCTGCACCTAATGATAGGGAGRGAATGAGGATTTGAGCAGGATTTAAAGTAGTGAAAATCATGAAGAGATTAATGATTAGGGAAAAAAAAAAAAGAACAAAGTAGGAAGGATTCCTGGAAGATGTGGGTTTAATGAGTGMTTTGCAAGAGGAGGGAGAGGGCACTTGGCAGAGGGATACAGAATTGCATGACCATTGTGAATTTAGTATTAGCGCAATAATAGGCTAGAGGGTTTTTAAAGATRTGATGAAAAATTACGTAATCTTGAAGCACATTTAGAGAGTTCAGAGCTGAAATGGACATCACGTGTGAAACAAGGACGRGTATGTAGGAAGTCTGTAAAACAACAAGAGTAAAGAAAGCAATGGTTCTCATGTTGCTCATGAGTGCAAAGTGGGTTCTTGTTTTATGGATGAGACATGACAGCAAGTTTATCAATATATATTTCTTTGTGTATTTGACACGGCATCATCTCTCTTGCTTTATAAACCCCTGTAATACTTTGTACAAGGTGAGAATTGTACCAAAAGTTTAATTTCATTTTATTGTATGGCAGGAAAAAGAAACAAGGACTATTACACTAAATTAAAAGCAATGACACTGCAAAGTACTTAATTTGTTACCATTTCTCTGTTGTGTATATTGCAGAACAGTAAAATGGCTCAAGCCTCTGCCAGCAATGTTGGTCCCTCAGCCTGGCTTATTTAGATTCCTGTTATGATTAACTGCATTTCTTGTGTTTGTAACGCCCAAGTCGTTTCCAAGATGTGAAGCTTTTTCTAAAGCTTCCATGAAGGAAGAAGAATACATTTTATTGCATTTCCTCCTTCAAATAATTCTGTAGTGTTACAACCAAAGATCCCCTACAAGAGAAAAGTGCTCTGCCTTCATTATAATGGCAAAGAGAGAGGGTCAAAAAAAGAGAAAGAAAGTTTTCTGACACTTGRCTGATAAACCTAGCTCCATGGACAGCGTGCAGTCTAGCTCTACGTAAATGCTAATATACTTTTTTTTGGTCAAATATCTATATAACTTTCTTATTCTGCTTATTTTGCCTGAGGGCCATACTATTGGTGTTCTCAGTTGTGTGTCTGTCGATTTCCATTCCATGTYGTATTGATAATTAATGGCAAGCACAAGAGCCAAGACAGAAGCTTGAATCTTGTCTCTTAACGTGAATGCAGTTACAGAAATTGGTCTTGAGCTGTTCTGTAGAAAGGGTTTTGGTTTCCCTCTAACAAATAAGAACTCGAAAACCACTTTTTTGAAGAAGAGCAAGCATTTTCCTATTGGGTACCTATTGGAAGGCAGGTTTATTGAGGAAATGAAAGCTTAAAGCAGGAATCAAAGCATGTCATGTTATATCATGAGCGTGAAGGGGAAGGTGCTGGTACTGTGACGYTGTGCAAGCCATGGCGAGAGCTAATTGCTGCGTGATTTCCTTGATAAGACAGCASGCTGAAAATGGGCTAATTTTAGGACTTTAAAATTCTGATTTTATGATTAAAATTGTCATTTTGATGTTTGATGGCAAGATTTAGCAATTTCCTGGTAGCAGTATTCCRTAATGCAATTAGGTGCCTCGCTATCAGCCCTGGCAATCCATTAACATTATGTAAATCACAGGCGTGACAGCTTTTTGACAACACATGATAAGTAATAATGATGATGGAGCTTTATGGATTATTTCTCCCCTTGCTGCCTCAAAACCTGCCGTTTTTGACACCAGCTAGCACGTGTCTGCTGAGACTTTTTCAGGTAGGCGAGTTTTTAACATAGCATCAAAATTTATGTGTGAGGCAGATGACTGCATCTTTGGGATTTCCAGTGCAAACACGCCTTCCTACACAGCTAGGCTTTCTCTTAGTCATTTTTCTTGATTTTACAAGGCACAAAATCCCCTCTACCGAGCGGGATCTAGGCCCTGAGGAGCCCGTTTCCCTATGGGTGCCTCTACAAACAACTGCAGCTTTAGACACAAAAAATGCCTCAAAGTCACTACCACGGCGTGGGCTGGAAGCTGAGAAACCAACTCGTATGCAAATATCTTTCCCCATTGAAAAAAGTGAAATGGTAGAAGTGTTGGGAGTTGGCGGGGTAGTTCACRTTGCTGTAGTTATTGCACTGAGTGAAGGGAATGGCATCGCCGCAAGGYTTAGGCCTGGTGGCTGGTGTCACACGGGTGGCACGTATTTGTATGTCCCTCTCTCTGGCAGGTGGGCTGCTCTGCTGCCGAGTGGCATCCAGCATCTTCTGGAAGCAATACTCAAAGGGAAAGGATATGGATAAACTTAAGGGAGGATGCCGTTAGCACTCTTGTGACTCCAAACATTTGCTAACTTGCTTTCTCTCTCTGCCTCTCGTTAAATGGATGTAGATTGATGCAATTTAATGAGCCAAGAATCAACATTTTCCTTCTGAACTCTCTGCATCATAAACTGTCTTAGTCTTAATACCTTCTTTTTCCCTTTTCTCTCTATTTCTCTCTTTCAGGAACATTCCCATTTTTTTTTCATCCTCTTTTCTCTCTTAAGAAATTTGCAGCACTAGTAGTGTATTTTTTTTTTCCTCTAACAAAGCAGAGAGTTTGTTAATTAATAATATGAGCAAAAGTTGTCAGTTACACAATGCRAAGAGCAAAAAGGAAAGCAATTTTAAGAGTCCAGCCTCTGCCTGTCTAATGCTGCATTATGTCAGTTCCCAAATTTCCTCTGCRTTTTCTTCTCCATCTGCATAGCAAAGAGACCATCATGTTTATGGGTGCTATAAACATAAATAATCTCGACAGTGACTGTTAGCAGTAAGAGATTTTTCTTTCCGATTGAAAAAGGTCTAATTTTAACAGTAATTAGACCTGGGGGAATGGTCCATATATCTGTTTTTATGTACAAATTTCTTCTTTTCWTGTGCATGCATGCACATGTCCACAGCCTTTTTTTAAGTGTCTATACAGAGATGTGCTCATTTGTATGTAAATTTGTATATATTTAATTTGTAATTGTAATTTGTTTGCCTTTAACTACCAGTTGTTGCCTGTGTTCAGTGACTGCTCCACTAGACTACAAAGGTATACGGTCCTAGTTCTGTTCATAAATAACTTCTCAGTCTTCATCTTGATAATATGAACTGGTAGTGCTCTATAAAACTCTTTCTGGACTGTATATGCTCTATCTGCTCAGCAATTTCAATTTGTGTAGGCTTCTAATTTTTCCTATCCTTTAAAAAAACTGTGGCGAAACCATCTCAATATGCCTGTAAAGACAGCTGCAATATCAGATAAATAATGCATGCAGTGTTTACACTGACTATATATGAAAATTAATGAAATATTTATTTTTTTAATGTGGAAAAACTTCAGTCTGCAAAACATATTTTTTTTCATCTTATGCTAAATGGCMTTGCTGTTTTAATTGAGAACAATCTCTCAGGGTGTGCAAGGGTGATAGGGATATTGTCTTGCAGCAGTGCTCTAATTATAAGTAGTAGGGTTTCTACTTACATACCATGCAATTAATTCCTTAAATGTTTTATCTTGAAAAAGATCCCAGGCACAGTCAATTCTGTAATTTACCATCTTCTTGCCATTACATGCAGATAATCACAGCCAAGCAGTCGAATTCCCAGTACACRGCACAGCTGAACTAGGATTTCAGGTATTTGAGAAATGAAAAGTATAAAAGCTCKCTTGTCCATAGAAATATATATTTTTAACTGGAAATCTGTGAAGATTATTCAAACTGTACTGCGTGCTAAGGTTTTATATCCTTTTTTTAACCTGATCAGGTTTTCTAACCTGGTCACAGGAAGCCAGTTACTCCCTACTAGGTCCCATAGGTCTTCTAGACACTTAATGAATGTGGTGGAGGTCCCTTCCTAGACCCTCCTTCATTCATTTTCTGCTATGATTTCCAAATTATTAGTGAATATAAGTGGGGAAAATATCCATTTTGGTTTATTTTTTAAAAATAGCTTTGAAAAGATCATTGCGTTGAGCATTCAAGATGTAAGAATCACAAAATTATGTGTGCTTCCGTGTTGTCACTTACAAGAACCATCCAGAAGGTCAGTGTAGTTGAGGTGGCTGCATGTTAAAACAAGTAAGTTTAAATAAGCCTGATAGATGAAAAGAAACAAAACCTTATTTCTTGTAATTTGTACTCTAGAAATGTACTAAAATAGATTATAATGAATGTGAAATATTCAGTGATACTTGGAAAAAAAAATTTCTTTTACTGTCATAGTCGTTATGACAAGGTATTCACCAAGGCTGGAAYGCTGAGCTATTTAAAGAAGACTTTTTAAGTCTTAAAGAAGACTATTAAAGGAATAATTTTATCATAATAATTAAAAATTTTAAATGCTTTGATACATACTCAATGATAAAAAGGAAGTCTGTGACAATACCTGCATAGAGATATTTTAAAATGCTTTATCTGTTGAGGAACTGGGGAGTTTAAAGAAGGAGTTCACGTTTCAAAGCAGATTTTGAGGGCTACATGCAAAGRGTGCTCCTCTGTGGCTGCAATTCTTTGGCTATAGATGACCTTACAGCATGAGCTGCTGATGTTCTTTGGGTTTGCCCGAGATCATTTCTCTTTGCTGGATATGACCACTTTGCATTGCTTCAAATTAATAAAAATGAAGCCTAGAGCCATGGAGAAATTTGCTTTTAAAGGCTTTGTAGCAGGGAAAATAGTAGGCTTCTTGTTTCAGACAAGAGTGAGTGACTTGCAGGGATTATAAACCTTAGGTCATGTTTAATGTATGGTAATGTCAGTTGAGATTCTACTATTGAATTCATTTGATTTCGGACCAGTCCCTTAGAGGACCTATTTTCCATGCAATTTAATTTGTGACTTGGAGTGTCTATTTTTAAACTCAATAGCACTGTTTCTACWTCTACCGTATCATCTTACTGCTTTCCCTCTGCATCTCACCGAGGAAGACAAATAGACCCTACTTCTGACCACACACCAGGATATCTTAGTCTACTTCTTCCTAATTTGGACTGGAAATTTTTCATTTTAAAGGTCTGTGCAAAAATCTGCTGTGTTTGGCCAGGAAGAGAAGATCAAAGACCAGTTGTATCGCTTTGGGGACATATACTTTAAGGCTTTAACAGATGCCATCAATCTGTTGCCTTTTAATGAGTTTCTGTGTGGCTTCCCTGAATTAATTATCTCCTGAGAAATGTTTGTCTGCTGTCAGTTCTATAATTCTGTGCTGTATTTCCAGAATTCAAAAAAAATATTCTGTAACAATTCCTAATTGTAAAATAGAGAGAAAACAGTATCCTTTGCATTTGAATAGTATGTTGGCAATAGCATCCTTGAAGGCTTTTTATATAACAGCAGCATTTCATCTTGAAGGACACACTTCTCTGGAAAAAAAAAGAAAAAGTCATTAAGCCACAAAAGGAAAAAACACCAGTGGCTTTCTGCACATAAACCAGTCTTTATTCCCCTCCCCACTCCTCATTCATGATTTTTATCTGAACGGAGAAGATAATTCATGTCAAAATTAAATGCATGACCCTTCTTTAGAAACAGGGAAGTTTTCAAGGAGGATCGTTAGAAATAATCTATTTATGTCCTTTGGCATGATGCCCTGTTAGCTGCAATTTAATGACGCTAAGTGCTAAAGAATCTCTTYTAAAGCTTGGTGATGCCTTTAGATATAATTGTTCATGGAGCTGTTGATATTATGGTTTGCAGAATAAACAATTTTAAGGCCTTATACTTTAGAGTGTAAGAGGAGGTAGTATCAAGTCGAATAAGAACTTTTTCTAGAGGTTGTATTTTCTAAATCGGCCATTCTTTGTTCAGCTGAATAACACCTTCCTTTATGAAGAAAGGTCAGGAATGAGAAGACAAATCATTAGTTTTCTAGTTGAGAAAATACTGATTTTGCAAAGGTTTAAAGATCCCAACCAAAATTAATTCACCAATACTGATAAGTGATACAGTTTCAGCTTCATACACATTGAACTACTCCTTAGAGATGAAAATGATTGGCCTAACATGCATCTTATTTTAGTGAGGAATATAGATCTTCTTTTTATACTCAAGGTCAAGACATGAGAATCTTTGTATTTCTCCCATTCTTAAAGCATTTTAGTTGCTGTTGAGTTGGAGCATTTTCATTTTAGCTATTTGGTTTGGTTTTTTTGCACTGCAGTGAAAACTCAAATATCAAAATGAGTTTTTCTGCTGAACTGGAATACATATTAGGATTGTTTCGGGCTAAAGCCATTCTGAGCATATTTTCATTTGAAGATGTGCTATTTAGAGGAAGAGATTTTTTTTTTCCTGGATATTTCTCAAATACAAGGAGAAGACACTGCTGAAGTGTGAAAAGTCTGAGAAGACTTCGGAATTGGAACTAGAGGCAGAATTTTGGTATTTTAGGAGGTTTTCCACCCTGAAGGCCCACCTAGAAGAGCTTTATTCCACATGTCACCCAGGAAAAAGGCTAAAAAAGCCTGCAGAAGACCCGTGGTGGTCCTAAAACAGTCTTAAAAGAGAATCRGGACCTGACTGAACTCCTCCAGGTGTAGCTCTGCAACATCCCAACTGCACTGCTATCACTRTCTTACTCACAGGCAACCTGGACCCACCTTACTTAAAATAGGTTATCCCTGTTTCGGGTGATAGTCATGAGAGCTGACTCGCACTCAGTTCTTATCAGTTTTGCTCTGGGAGATAGCAGTAACCTGAARAGGCTTCAGCTTCTCTTGGTCAGCCCCGTGTATAAATGTAGCCCAATTTCTGCTYGCAGTGCATTTGAGCTCATGCWTTWTTTTTTTTRWTTTTTGTTGCTGCTGTCCAGAAATYCAGAATTTCTGSTGCATTTATAATTGCAGTCTTAAGTAAGCCAAATYCTAAAAGACTTCCTGAACTCTTATCCAGCCAACCTGGTGTAAAAAATCTATTTCACTTCCACATTTTAAAGCCGTTTTTATGTGACAGTTTACAAAACCAGAGGCCAACATGTCCTGTCCTCCCACATCTCACATAGCAGGTCTTAGGGAGAAGTTTCCAATTTCCATTTCTTCAAATATATTAGCAACAAAAGGAAGGTCAGGGAAAACGTGGGTCCGCCGGTGACCAGAATGTGTGGCCTGGTTATGAAAAACACAGAAAAAACAGAGTTGCTGAATGACTTCTTTGCTTCGGTGTTTACTAAGGGTAGCCCTTTAGTATCCTAGGCCCTAGGGAAAAGAGAACTGGAGAGAGGAAGAGTCGCCCTGAGTAGAGGACGATTGGGTCAGAGAGCACCTGAGGAAACTYGACACCCACAAATCCATGGGCACGGATGGGATGCACCCCAGAGYGCTGCGTGAGCTGGTGGGTGTCGTAGCTAAGGAATTCACCAAGGGGAAATCATGCTTGACTAACCTGATAGCCTTCTATGATGGAGTGACTGGCTGGATAGATGAGGGCAGAGCGGTTGATGTCATCTATCTGGATTTCAGTAAGGCTATTGACACCGACCCTCACGGCATCCTCCTGGGCAAGCTCCAGAAGTGTGGGATAGACGAGTGGACAGTGAGGTGGATCAGGAATTGGCTGGATGACAGGGCCCAGAGAGTAGTAATC